>KV417266.1:989671-1238575 GCA_001630345.1 Calocera viscosa TUFC12733 | reverse complement strand
GCGGCATGTGAGCAACCTCATTGGATATCCAATGGATATCCAATGAATATCCATTTACGTGAATGGATTTTGAATGGAAGTCCATTGGACTTCCAGCCAACCTCCCCATCCGACGTCCTCGATGCCAGCAAAATGAAGTGTGCTTCCCTAATGAAGGAAAGGTGGGCCACGGCTGCGCATCCCGTGCACGTGGCATTCACTTGCTGTTATAATAGCAGGCGAAGATTTCAAGAGGCCAAAGTATTCACTTGCTGTTATAATAGCAGGCGAAGATTTCAAGAGGCCAAAGTATTTGCTTGCTATTATAATAGCAGGTGAATATTCCCACTAGCACCCAAAGTATTTGCTTGCTATTATAATAACAACCAAAGATCTTTGCCTCCTATTATAATAACAACCGAAGGTTTCCCCAATTGTATAGAGAAGCACCATACCTAGCCTCAACCCCCTAGCCCTCTACACCCACAAACCCCTATAGGATTAAACCCTGATGGAGGTTTAGGGTTGTTTGTTTGGGGTCTGTTAGGTCTGTGTGAGTTAGGGTTAGTGGTTCCGAGCAACGTGCCCATTGTAGTCTGTGTGGGTCGAAGGTCTTGGTTCCGCCTTGAAGCTAACACAATGTAAGCAGGAAAGAGGGATATGAAACGGCAACTGCTTTGTTGTTTGGCTTGCTCACGGACGGTGAAGTCAATGGTACTCTGTCACGTTGTGTATGAGGAGAAAACCGAGCCTTTCACGACGACGTAACGGACCACTTCAGCAGGCGGGTCAACGGGAAGGCTGAGACTTTAGTTTTGCAAGAACACAATCTATTTAGTAACGTTGGAAGCGGTGTGACCCCATACTCGATCAGCGCAGGCTGACTACGACAGAAGACAGCTTCTGACGCGCTAAACAGGAGGTAGCCGGGATGAGCGCATCATTTGCTTTCTTGCTCTGGTAAGCCCAAAACCCGTTAGCGCTCGCCAGGAAGAGTACATTCTCGACGCAATCCCTTTCAGGACAGACTCTTTGACCGAAAAGAAACGGCTCTCGCCCTCCAGGTACCATTGGGGAATCTTTCACGAGGGCAGCCACCACACCTTGACGAAACGGGTCCTCACTGCAGTCGTGAATGAAACGAGCACTGTGTGCGAGCTGCTGAGGTCATACAAGGTTGAGTCGAAGTACCAGATCGAGTCGTCAATCTACAAATACAGGCGAAGAATATCTAAACATCCCATTGCACTAAGACCATCTCCTCTACCCAGGTCTCAGTAGCTGGCGCGCCAGTGGCATCTTGACAGCAGTCGGCCAAACAGCTGAAGACCATGATAGTGCCCCATTCCATTCCGTCCGTTCCCCCTTTGAGAAGGGCACTGAGCTCCTGCTGACGTTCCTCGGCGGATGGTTTCTTCGTCTTTGAGGGTGAGGAATCGGGTCGCTTGAGGATACTGATAAGGTTCGGCATGAGTTGACATTCGAATACCCTCGGTCCGCCACATCGAGGACATGCGTCGACCGCAGAGGGATCATACGCATGTCGTATCGGCTCAGGAGGTCCATTGACCGAGACGGCAGTGCCGGGTGCGATCGCTTGCACGGGAAATATGCGCTGGTAGACAGGGTCGCGGGACGAAAACGGTAATGGAGTGCCGGAGAGGTCGTATCTGAATGCGGGCATGAATGAAATTGAAGATTGAGATGAGGAAAGGAACTTACCGAACGACCTGCTGGGCTGCCTCTTGCACTCGCGCCACAAACCTCTCGAATATCTCATCAACTTTGTGCATCACCTCGTACGTCTCCTTGCCCCATGGCGACCCTCCGGCATCCGTCGACGACTGCGCCTCGTTGATAACCTTCTTTGGCACCGGTGGTGGAGGCTTCGGCGTTATGTATTCGTCGATAGTGGAGATATAAAGCGGTCGATACGAAGGCTGCGATGACCAGTCTGGAAGCCAATGTAAGCCACTGTAGACGCCCCACCAGACAAGTTTAACCAGACTCACCGGAACTGGGTTGGCTCCGTCTCGAAGCATCAACGGATGCGCCCTGGGCCGGCTCGGCCTCTTCCTCGTCACCATCGTTCTCTTCCTCGTCCTCCTCGTCATCCGAGCCATCATCCGAGCCGCTTGCTTCATCCCAGCCCGCAATAGCGGGCTGACCGTTATTGGATGTGCCTGCTATTGCAGTCCCTGTCGATCCAAGTAGAAGGTCGCCTAACCCACCTGTCGGTGGGGCCTGGTCAGACACTGCGGAAGCGTTCTGCGAACGGGGATTAGCAGTATGACAGCGGTCGCTTTGGAAGGGCATACCGAAAAGGGATTTGTGGCTGATGCCGCTTGCGACGGGGATACTTTGGGAGCCAAGGCCCGCGCTGCTTCGTGTTCTTTTTGTCGCTCCAACTTGCGGGCATACTTTGCGTTATGGCACAGTGAACGATAAGCGCGGACGCTGTGACATGTTACTTTAAGTCGATAAAGGGCAGATGATAGGGCGTACCTACCTGCCTTCCTTCCTCTGGCATTCCGCCTTTGCACAAGCCCATACGTATAGCACGCGGTCGTTCAAGGATCCTTCGAAAGGACAAAATACGCTGACTAGCAGCTCCATTGGTTGGTTGCATCGCTTGCAGAGACATACATCAGGCGAAGGATATTGGCTTAAGGGAAGGAATGGCTACATTTTTTTCAGTCTGCGGTAGTATAACGGCATTGAGATTCGCCTACCGGAAGACCGCCTGCTCGAGAAACCGCGGCATCGGCGTCGTCGTAGGCCGAAGTAAGAGGCCCGTCGGGTATGCCCAAGAAAACAGAAGTATAGACTTCTCCCTGCTGCTCGCTCTCAAATTCCGAGTCAGAGTCTGACCAGTCGTCTTCCGATGACATGAGGATATCTCTGACAAGTGGTCAGTTGGATGCTCAAATTTGCGCGAACCAGAGTGGAGAGATCAGAAAAGCATGAATGGTATTTATAAGAGTGTCTTCAAACGTCAGCGCAGTCGATGACCGACTGCGCTTTAGCGACGTCGGACTCGTCATCTAAGAGGTTCATCCGGAAATAAAGGTGAACTGATCGGTACTCACAATGCGGACGTGGTGCAACAGACGAGAGAGTGAACACGCCGGTGAACGACGAAAGGGTTCGCCCAATTTTTTGGGCGGGTGGCGTTTGTGACGCGTCGAAGGATGCCAGCCGGGCTGACTAAGTGCAATGGACCAGTCGAAGTGCAGGCGTTTGGGTCGCTCAATCATCCCAGCCTTTTCCGCCATCATGTCGTTCCGGACAGCAGCACGTATTGCAGTACGTATCATTGACGATGGGACTTGGAGCGAGACTGATCACCGTCGATGCTAGCTTGCGCCTCGCCGCACACTCGCATCCACATTCCTTTCCAACCCGTCCCTGTGTAGACGCTTCCTGTCTACGGAGCATCGAAAGGCAATAGATGACGTAGGCCATTCACATCCCTTATACACTGCTTACTTACAGTGGGATAGGCTGTTCACCAACACCCCCTTGTTCTTTTCATGAAGGGCACCCCGGATCAGCCACAGTGTGGCTTCTCTCGTGCAGTCTGCCAGATCCTCGACGTACAGGGCGTTCCCCAGGACAAGATCAAGAGCTTCAACGTGCTGGAGGATGAGGATCTGAGGACTGGGATCAAGGAATACTCGTGCGTCGTACATGAATTCCCCTGAGACGCTATATTCACTCCACACGACAGAGAATGGCCGACGGTTCCCCAGTTATATGTCAACGGTGAATTTGTCGGCGGTTGCGATATCGTTCTGAGCAGTGAGTCATTTCTTACGCCCCACGAGCGCCCCAGCTGAAATCAAACCAGTGCATCAAAACGGAGAGCTCGAAGAGCTGCTGGCGAAGAACGGTCTCGCTGCCCCATTACCAGAGCAAGCCAAGTAGTGCGATTAGGACGAGTGGATGTAATGTATGCATACAATAAATCATGAACTCTTCGTGGACTCCCCTCCGTTGTCCGGTTCGGAGCCATCAAACTCGAATGTCCCTCCCTCCACTATTCGCCCTCTAGTGACAGGGACGCCTTTCGCGGCCATTATCTGTTCGAGCGTCTTGTTCTTCCCTCCGTCAGTGCCGTCTGAGAACCAGCCCAAGTGATCGGCAATCAGATGTCTGTGAGAGCGCATTAGATCGAGACAGCCCGCAACGTTCCCAGCGCATACCGATTATGACATTCCGGGCACTCGACCAAAACAACACCTTGGTCATAAGAGCGCTTTGTGAAAGTGTGCGAGGAGCGATGACCGTTGCAGCCGGGCGCAGTACATGTGAACGTGAGAGATAACCTAGGTTCCTCTGGATTGACTTGATAGAAACGAACAAAGCGAGGCTGGGAACGAAGCGGTTGCCGCAGCGCTGTCGGTCGAAGTAAAGCTCTGTAGACTCGCCAGGCATGCATGGTGGTCAAGGTAAGAGATGTGTCGAACAGTAGGCGCCGGGCCGGAGCCAAATGAGCTGAGCATTGGTCTACCATGCTGTAGTATGTCATCAAGACTCTAGCAGGTTCTGTCACACCGCGGCACATCGTTATGATTGATTAGGTCGTATATTCGATATAGTACAGGCATGGTTCGGGATCATGATAAGCTACTGGTATTCGTATACGTGACTACTATAAACGTCCATCGATATAGTCTCCCTAAGAAGCCATCATACGGCGCTGGGCGGCTGAACATGAAGTTCGGGAGTGGTCTCGTTGCCATCAAGGTCGGTCGAGATATGCAGATCAGACGGCGACTGCTGAAGATTCAAGTCCGCGTCCTCGGTCGCTAGGGAAGACGCAACGTCTTCGCCGGACTCCGCAGAGGACACTGCGGGCCCCTCTGCGACCAATGACATGTTGGGTGAGACGATATCCTTCTCTGGTACTGGAGGAGCCGTTGCAGAAGCAAATAGGTTGAAGGTCTTGAATAAGGGCTGCCTCGGCGGTAACGGTGGGGGCGTGGATGAAGACGCCGAGGTGGTGCGGGTTAGTGCTGGTGGCTCCGCGATATGCGTGCTGGACGAGCTAGATCGCTTCGACGTATCTGTGGTGATTTCAGAGGAATTATCCGCTTGCATAGGTGGATCGGGAGATGCCGCTTTTGTTGGCGCAAACGCGGTGCTTCTCCAGAGCTTCAAACCCCAGCCAGATTTCTTCTCCTCGATGGGTAGCGGTTTGACTGGAGATGTCTCATCATCATCCAGCTCGTCCGTGGGCAAAGGAGGAAGGCTGAGTCCTCTCAAGGATTCGACTTGTTCTGGATTCGGCAACTCCTTCGACTCAGGATCGACCCCGATCATTTCTCGAAGAGCACGCAGAACGGAATCGCTCGCTTGTTTCGCTTCTTTTGCTTGAGCAAGCTCGCGCCGCAGCGCCTTTAGCTCCCCATGCAGAGAGAACAGCTCCTCTTCCGAGATCAAGGGTGGCAACGGCTGGGGGAGCGAGGAGGATAATAGGGGCGGGGACAGACCGGCCGTCCTGCCGATAGAGGAAGTCGCCAGCTCGCTGGGTGTGTGTAGTGTTACAGGCGGGAATGGTGACGTATCAGAGGCGTCTGGTGTCAGACCCGGATCGGACATCGAAGACACGCGACGATGACCAATGAAGGTCGGGCTACGAGGTGTTGACGACGTGGAGATGACAGAGGCCCTTTTCGAAAAGGTCGAAAAACCTGGCGTTCGACCGTTCCCGCTCGTCGTGCTGGCCGACGACAGATCAAGCTGAAGAGGTTGAAACTGACTGATGCGCCGGCTCTCCCTTTCGGACTGCAGTCTCATCACTCCTCGTCTCGACTCTTCCACCTTGGAACGGAGCATCGCTATGGATTCCGCGTCGCTTGTCGCCTTCTCCCTGGCTGCATTCAGCTCGTGGGCCATTATCAACACCCTTTGCCTTTCAACCTCCAAGACCTCGGCGATATCAGACATCTGTGATTGAAGTTCGCTTCGAATGATGTGCGCCTTCGCGAGCGCGCTCGCTAGTTCATCGCGTTCATTCGTGAGCTCGGCCAGAGAATTGCGCTGTTGAATAACGATAGTCGCCAGAACGTCCGGGTCCAGCACTGAAGATGCGAGTTCTGCACTTATCGGTCGGTCGCTGAGATTGTCGTGCTCTTCGTTGAGCTGGTGCTCTAGTTCCAGAGCTTGATCGATCGAAAAGCGCCGGTTTTCCAGGTCGACCGTTGCTGTTTCGCCCGCAAGTGGGTCTGAAATAGGGGGGGGTGACATTGACCCTTGGATAATGGAGTAAAGAGAATCGAAGTGGTGAGAAGAGAAATCGTGAGGAAGGCGTAACGTGTGGTCGTGTAAGGTTCAAGGAGCTGTTTGACAGCGTCAGTGTGCGCGGTTGCAGTGCTCTCTCCGGCCTGTCAGGGTCCACGTACCCCTGGATCCACGGTTTCTCCGCGTTTCGCGCGTCCACATCTGAAGTGGCGGCGCGGGTGTTTCGATGACGGTGCTGTCTGCCTCTGGGAAGCTCACTTCAATCATTTACGTTCGAGTTCTTGGTACTTTGTTCTACCGTGTCTTCATCGACTTTCAGGCGCGCGATCTACTGCTGAGTTCCTGAGATCTTGCCTGATGCACCAAGTCGGGAATAGTTTGCGGCCCTAATCACGTCTTGAATCTCACATTCACGGCTAGCGGATGGCTCACGAAACACGCAGACTTCATATCCTCAGCAAAAAATTGATTCGCATAGACGGTACCCTGGCAAGAAAAGAATGTTCGCAGACTGGCTGCTCGGGTTTAAGCACTACAGAAATATCTACCAAGTTCGAAGCTACGACCAAGAGACCAAGTCTCACTCTCAGAAGGCTGAGCCGTTGTTGTGCTCGTACGACAAATCGCGAGGAACCTTGTCGAAGACATCCACATCGGTCTCTGATCCTTCCTTTCCACCCCTCTCGATGTCGATCTCCTCAGCGTCCTGATCCACGTCGACGGTCCTGGCCACATTGATGTTGATCTTACGCATGGGATAGCGCGCACTTGTCCCTCCGATTGTAACACGGCCGTGCTGCTCTTGCGAAGCCGCGACGCCGGAAGCGTTCTTGGTGAGACCGAGGCCAACACGGACGATGATGAGACAGAAAGTGCAACCCTACGAAAGTAGTCAGTATGCTGCAACTGTTAGGACCGGTGCACTTGCAATGATCGGAACAAGCTACACGAATAATTAGGCTCTGGTAGGGGGCCACGCATGGAAGCACTCACCATATCGAGGCAGATGTATTGAGCGAAGCTCCCGCTCACGTACGTGGCCAACAAGCAGAGCAGAGTTGCACTATAGATGGTACCGGACTCCAGGATGATGGCAATGACGGGCCACAGGCTGTTCTGACCCATCTGTCCGACGCCAGCCATGTTGACCCTCCAGATGCGGAAGACGATCAGGGCAGTCGTAATGAGGTTTTGCACCAGTGAAATGCTGAAGAACGAGGTAGCCTAGACCATAGCGCATTAGAACCGAGGACAGCTCAATGAACTAGCAGCTTACCCATGCGGCAATACCAGATGCAAAGAGACTGGAGCCGTTCAAGGATGCTATGGCAACCTCGATTCCAATTCCAGACGCTGAGTTGGAAGGTTAGAACAGACTAGATAGCACTGACGAACAGTACCACGTACTCAAGCTGCCACATAGAAGCAGAATTGGCAGGATGCAGACGTAGATATTCCTTGACCACACCATGTACAAGCGGTAGATCTGGAAGAGTTTATGTGTCAGAGCCATGGCTAGAGCCCAGGATAACCACCACATACGAAAAGTGTGTCGGCGACCGCAGTCAAAGCGACGTACACGCCTGTACGGAACACTTCCTTCCTGGTGCCACCTGTGAGATGACATCCGTCTGAAATAGCTATACCATTTTTTTACCATTGGGTTAAGTCGGCCAGATAGGCGGTCCCGTCTTCATACACAAAAATGGCATCCATGATTCTTGACCAACTGACAGCAAAATTGATCGTGATGAGGATAAACATCAGAACTGCGGTCGCCAAGAAGGCCATATTGGTACGAGTCGTCTTCTTCTTTTGGAGCAACACATAGAGGCATGCCCCAAATAGGACGAGGAATATGCCTAGGAGAGTCGTTAGTTTAGTGGGGAAACCTGGGCGTTCCTCGTACCATATACTAAGGATTGGCAGACAACCGCAACCACAAGGGCAACTTCAAGGGGCAAAGCCGTGGCAGACATGTTGAAGCTAGGAGAGAAAGAGGAAGGTGCTCAAGGAGGGGGATGTACCTGGGTCGCGGAGGGCGGGGTACGATGGTGCCTCTTCATATAGGGCGAAACGGAAAGAGCACAGGAAAAAGCGGGAATGCAGCGAAGTGCCACGAGTTTGCTGAGAACCACCGTTGGGCCCGTTCCCAACATCAATGGAAGGACCGCGGTACTGTGGGAACCGGGCGATAGCAGCGGAAGGGACTGGTGATAGGCGGATACAGTGGCCTTGCTTTCCAGAAGATTGTGATTATCAATTGACCACAAGTGGGGGACGAGTACGAAATGCCGTTTTTCGTATTGCGGGGACCGGATCAACCAAGCGGCGGATACAGAATATGAGAAGCTTAGCTAATCCACATGGCCGACAACAAGTCTCCTTGAAGGGACCCTTCATTGCCATCACGGTGCCTGTCTACAGGGTCGTGAGGAGCGAAAATGTACGCAGACCGCACCCTGTTGACGCGGGGTCATGAATGCATTGAGTCAAGCTCACGTTTCAATAGAGCTCTTAATACAGGAGACGCTAACCTTAACCTTAAATCTTTGGCCAATCAAAGCTCTTTATCATACACCCATCTTTGTTCCCTTCTTAGTAGTCTGTATGTCGTTGTAAGAGCGTCTCCTTTCACGACATCCGCGCAGGGTCACAACCGGCATCAAAGGAATCGAGGGCGCCAGTTGCCGAAAGCGATGCAGCGCGGTGGGAAGATTCTCCGGAAGCTCTCCGAAGCTGGAGAAGATGGGGTGTCGGTTCCACCGGCAGAGGGTCTCGACGCGCGCTCAAGATGGTGGGTCGATACCTCGGAGACGGTACGCAGCACTCCAGTGATCTGGTACTTAATTTGCAGACATTCTTCGGATGCCTTGACGTCAGTGACGAGTTAGTTCTGTGTTACGCATGACAGCGAGACCACGTACGGCTAGCTCTGCGTCAATCAGTCGGTAAAAAAAGAACAGGGGCGTAAAGCGGCGTTTGGGATGTGGTGGTTTCCCGCCGCGGCCGTAACGCGATCGGCTTTCATCCGCTGATGAACTTCCTTGCGAAGCACCTCATATCTTGGATACTGTTGCCGGCTTTCCATATCGATAGTGGAACGATGCGATGCTGCGAATTTAGACAGCCCGTCAACCACCTTGGAATTGAATAAGGAACATTTTGACAGGAGCGAGACGGATTTATCTTCACGGCTCCACACCATCAAGAAGAGTTGAAAACTTTGGAGACGCACATTGAGTTCTATCATGAAATGTCATGCGCTGCGAAGACCGGCCTGGGAAAAGAAGTGAGATTGGGAAGAGAAGGCGGCACTATCATGCCGTGCACGTGTCGTCTAATGTTTCCGCCTGCGACTGATGAGGGGCTGTGGTGCGGAAGTAATTAATCTTCGGAAGCCGAGTAGACGCTCAAGGCCCCGTGACTCGGATTCCGTGCCCGGCACCACGGCTGAACAAAGCCGCGTCGATGTAACTGAACACTTCAGGCCCGACTCATGCGATACCTTGCAGTGTACTGTACCCGCATGCGTAGATGCGCGCGTCCAAATTAGGAAATACCTCCGCGGATGCAAAAATTAAGTGGATTAAGTGCGCGAATCTGTGAAGCACTGGTGACATTGCGCTACTGCACAGTTCAACAACTTTGAAATAGGGGAGATCACTGATGGATAGTCTCATAGTCTCGGTCTCGAACCACTGGTTTGGGGATTTTCTGTTGAACAAAGACAGCACTCTGCGGCCTGAGCGCTGCTTTGGGCACCAAGGCTCTTGTCGGAGATTCAATTGTCTCCGTCTTCTTTTTGATTTGTCTGGTTGTGTGCGCGGGTCCGGCGGATCCTGGTGACCAAGGAAAAAGTGCGCGCCGAAAGGTGCTGGTGACCGGTGACGCAGCGCATCTACGCATGCGGGTACAGTACTCCGATACCCTGAACTGGTTGGACCGCTTCTTTCGAGTTGCCAAAATGAATGACCTGTTACCGCTTTCAGCGCGCGGCCAGTGCACGTCAGGTGTTTCATCCGACCATATGCGTTTGACCATCACCCCTTCACAGCTGGGCTGTGCCTCTGAAACGTCTTCATATATCTTGCTGCCTTTAAGAACGCTGGTACTCGTCTTTGCTTTCTTTCCCCTCACTATCGTCTGCTGGCCAGACATAGAACTCTTCTCATCGACATCCACGCCTTCGATCCACGGACATGCTCTCCATTCCCCGGTCCCCCATGGCGTCGTCTGCGGCCAGGCTGTCGTCACCTCGCCTCACCCGAACCATTTCCACATCCAGACCAGCCGGCCTTCAGCTGCTCTCGCCGACAAATCCCGCTCTGCAATCTTACTACGGACAGTTGCCTTCCGTTTTCTCGCCGCCCCTGTTCAGCCCGCCACTCATGTCGCCTCCCTCACCTGCATTTCCACACGAAGTTCGATCTCCTCGACTTCCGAAACTGTCTGACATCTACTCCCTTGCGCCCCACACACCATCAATTTCCTCGGTCCTTTCGCCGGCACGGCCTTGTCTGAAGCATGGAACTCTCCCGACGATCCCCCAGATTCTGTCCCCGGTCCCCACGTCACCGGAGAAGACGGTAACTCAAGCCACCTTTCAGGCCGCGGAGCTCGAGCGCCGCGAAACTCGACCACAAATCAAGCTGCAGACTGGAGGATTGCTCCAAGCTCCCTTCATGTCCCCGACCACCCCGAGGAGCGGTCGAACCCCACGCAGCACTCGCACTCCGAAGCGCGTCGCCATCAGCCCCGTCGTATTGGTTGCTAACCAGGTCAGCATGGTCAGCCCAATGTCTACCCTGACGCGTAAGCTCGAGAAGTTGGAAATACGCCGATTGGAAAGGGACGAAGAGAGCGCGGCGGTGGGTGAGAAGTATACCCTGGGTATGAGGAAGGGAACGCCCGTAACGACACCGTGCGTCGAACGATTCGAGGACGCATGTTAAGGTAGCAGTTGCCAGGGGAATTCCCGTAAGACATCAGGTTACGTCTCCTACGTCGGACCACATTGTACGGAATTGATGGCATTTGGAATTAACAATTAGATGAACATTTCCCCACTTCGTGGGTATGCTGTCTCGATTCACCTTTATCAACTTCACATGACGGTAATGAGTTGCCTGAAGCAAGAAGTCAGTCGGGGTTTACGGCTAGTTCGCATGAGGAGCGGGATCTGAGATACGTACACATTGGGGCGCAAGTAAGGAAGGCTCTCGTCACGGTGCTGCCATGAGATTAAGAACAGGATCGTCGCGAGCGGGGTGAAGACTCACGTTCGTAGCAGCCTCGAAAGCGCAGGCAAACTTGACGATCGTTTCCTCGTCAAACCGCCGGCTGTAGAACGACAGGCCGAAGGGTACGTTAGGAGCCGTGGAAACAAGCTAGAATGGTGTGAGCACGCCGTCTTGTCATAATGGAAGATACGCACCGTGTTACGAGAATTCCAAGTCACGTTCGTCGTTGGCGGATAGTAACCGAGGGGAACAGAAATAATCGGGTAACCTACAGATGACGCCGTGAGCACAACTCCTGTGACCAGAGGGAGTGAAATACGGACCAGCAATGGAAGCATACCCAGGGGCTTGTGAGCTGGGGATAATAAGTGCATCCAGCCCGTTCTGCTCCAGAGCGCCGAGAATAGCTAGTTTATAGCGTTAATGAGGCGGAAGCACCCACAACGATAAGAACCTACTGGCGTTCGAGCCGTAGTAGTACTGAAGCTCGAGAGCCTGGAAGTAAGCAGCATCACCGATCTTGATTGTCAGGTTGGCATCCTGTTGCCAAGTGGCGACGTTTCGGTCGGGCTGGTGGCGGCAATAAGCGGTATCCTAGCGAAGAGAGAAGTGTCACCGTACGTAGTCCTCCGCTGGGTAATTCATGGTAAAATTGATCAGGGCATTGATGTCGTGAATGTTGTTTGGGTTGTAGGTCAGGCCATTGAAGTAGTTCGCAATGTCGGCTACAAAGTCGGCACCGACAACGGGATCCGTGGCGTACTATGAAAGTAATCAGTGAGAAGTAATTCCCATGTTGTGAATTATTTGGTACCCCGGCGCCACTAAAGTTTTTGTATCCAGCAAGGTCCGGGAAGTTCGCGCTATCAAGTGATCATGAGTAAAGTGCGCTGCCACCAACGTCCTTCCGCTCACGGATCGGTGATGATAGCTCCGAGGCTCTTGAGCACTTCGATTGAAGCATTGAATGCCGCAATTTCGGGTCCATTTGTAGCGGAAACACTGATAGCGTTACGTGGGATGCCAATCTTGGCACCCTTGAGGCCGCCGGGAGTACAGGCCGCGACGTAGTCGGGGGTCGTAGTGAAAGGAATGGCGGAGGTGTAGTTGTCATACGAGTCAACGCCGGCAATCACCGACAGAATATAAGCGGCATCTTTCATGGTCCTTGTCATTGGCCCCGGTGTGTCCTGCGTTTGCGAAATGGGAACAATGTTGTAGCGACTAGTGAGACCAACAGACTGAAAGCAGTTTAGAGCGTAAAACAATGCGAACTGTTGTCTGCTTACTGGTTTGATGCCGGTAAGGCTGTTCCTGCTCGAGGGCGAGATGATGGAGCCAGAGGTCTCTGTACCAATTGCAGCAGCAGCCAGACCGATAGACGAGCAAACACCAGGACCACTGCTGGATCCCGATGGGTCAAGAAGGGGGTAGTAAGCAGAGGAGGTTTGACCGCCACGAGAGGTCCATCCTGGATTTTCAGATCAGCGGGGGTCATATGTCCCTGCACACCTTCACTTACCGTTTGTCGAGTTTGTGGAGCGGTAGTTTGCCCACTGGGACAGGTTCGCCCTGTCTAGACTTGAGCCCGTGTGGAGGTGTGCAAGTACATACGGCTTACTTTCCGATGATAATAGCTCCAGCAGCCTTGAGCTTGGCAGCGATAGTTGCATCCCTGGGCAGCGTGGCACCAAGAAGAGAGAAGGAGCCCGCTGTGATGGCAGAGAGTTGAGATCAAAAATGTCCAGCTCTCGGAGCGGAACTAATACCAGTCGTGTTCATCTTGTCAAAGGTTCCGACATTGTCCTTGACGATGATCGGGATGCCGTGCAGAGGCCTATTGGCAGTCATTAGTGCTGTGAGGTTCCTACAGCGCCGTGCGGCTCACCCACGAACAGTGCCATTCGCACGCTCAGCGTCGAGGCTTGCAGCGATGGAAACGGCATCAGGATTAGTCTCGATGACAGCGTGCAGGAGTGGGTTAGTCTCTGCAATGCGGCCCAGGTACGCCTGTCGTACATAGTCAGAATGGACCCAGAACAGTAACATTTCAATGTGACACACGTTGACCAGGTCGACAGAACTGAAGGTCCCATCCGCCATCCCCCATTGCCTAGAAAGAGTTGAACGCTGATATACTGCAGTTAGCGGCGCCCACTAACAGGTCGTCTGAAAAGAAGAAGAATCAGTATGCTAAAACAAGAAAAACTGGACTCTGCCGACCTATGGTTGCATAATAGAGGTCGGGCAAGGGCTTTCCTAAATTGATGGTCAGACTTTTGAATGCCAGCTAGCGAACGAGCTGCACACCGTTTTTGGGACTGACCCCATGCGATGGAGTCGAGGCGGCAGCCAAGGCGAGCAGGGCCGACACAACGGCAGCAATCTTGATGAAAGCCATAGTTATCAGCTCGGGAGTATCCTACGTGCTGGACCAGAGAAGCAATGAAGCCTGGTCAAATCATGGCGCCCAGTCCGTGCGGTTATATAGCAGTGGGGAGTCAACATCTCTAGTCCGCTCGGTTTCCGCTGGTTGCAAAAGGATTTCGTCACCGAGAAGGGCCATTTAGAGTAAGCCAAGTTGCCTGTTTGAGACCCGACTATTAAAAGCCTCCAATGCGGACACGTCGGAGTAGATACCGGCTAAACAGAGGGAGAACTTGAACGCGACTGGACCGGAGCCCTTATCTTCACAAACCCTTGCTTAAGTAATCACCCGACGATCCCTGTGACTGTCGGCGTTTGCCTCGAAAAGGCAAGGCCTATTGACAGAATCGGTCACGATCTCCGGCCCATGAATAAATGACTGGCGCAAGTTGACTCGAGTCGAAGGCTCGCAATCCAGGATCTGAATTGATTCACATCTGCGCAAGATTGTCTGACCCTCAAACGCTCAACCCTGAGACAACGCGGCACAGCTAGTTTCGTAAGTCATTCTTGCTATGACTTGCGGCGTGTTCAAATGAGTGGGTAGCAGCATCAGTTCAGACGCAGGTGCCTGTGCGCCGCCACGGAAGCTTGCTTAATGAATTAATGGGAGAACAGGGGTCTTGTTTTGGTCATCAATGGTCAGGCAAGTTCGACGGGAACGATGCGGATCGAGAAGCCGGAGCCGCGGAGCCCTGGATATCCACGGCTCCGGCTCGGTTTGTTTCCTGCACTCTGCCAAAGACGCTTGGACCTCGGAGATTCTGCGCATGAGATGTCCAGGCATGGTCCCAAGGTGACTACAGGTTCCGGCGTCGCGGGCATATTGAGTTGGGTGAAGTCGCATATGGGTGAAGTCGCATACAAGTTCATCGAGGCAGCAGAAAAAGCTGAGTAGTTGCATACAGGAGTCTCGCGATAGCTGAACCACCCGCCCCGTGTTGAAGATCAACCAGCACTGAACGGACTCAGGGCATACTGCGGTTCGGCCACCATGAGGGTCACGTGGAGCACGATAGGCGCAGGAACATCAAATGCAACGAGGAGAGAGTTCCCGACGCGAGCTCTCCACGTTAGAATATCGAGATGAAGCAGAGGCCACGCAATCACCACGTTTGTCGACCAAGTCGAGGTCGTGGAGATGATGAGGGGCTGTGCTGTTCTGCCGACGAGTGACCTCATAATCCCCTTTTCAGGTTCGCGTGCCCCTCATTGATTCCGCTCTCAGCTCGATACCTTGAGAAATCCCTGACCGCGACGAACACCTCTCTGACCTGCGTACCTCTCCAACGACGGTCACATACACGACAATCATGCCCCCCAAAACGCCCTCAAAGCCGCCAACAACCAGGTCGGCCTCCTCTAGACTCTCCAGACAACCGTCATCTACGCCTGCTCCGAATGGCCATGCGAACGACGACGTTGAGGACAAGAAGCCAATCATCAATTCGAAACCGGCAAATGGTGTAGCCAACAACCCCCTTGCAGGGCCCGAGTTCTCTGATAACGTGACTTTCGTGGTGAGTATCGTCTGAAACTTCCACGAGCTTACCTAACTATTGGAACAGACGCCAGCCGTTGGGCCATCGAAGAAGCTAGTTCCGAGGTCGCCAACCAAGCGAACACCGAAAGCCAAGCCGAAGGTCCGACCTTCGTTGCTGTCGGTTCTACTGCGACTCTCCCTCTTATCGCTTGCTGCCTACACCCTCGTCTGCCCCATCACCCCGACGTCAGCGAATCAGCCTATCACAGGCCCTTGCACTCTGTTAGCTCGTGCGCAACGCGATATCTACGACCCATTCATCAGCCCACATGCCCAATCTGCTTGGAGCTCCATCAGTTCCAACCCACAGGTCGGCCCGTATGCTGAGCACATGGAAAACGCGTTCAACTATGTGACACCATACTTTCACTCTGCTCGGACGGCAGCACGCGGTCACCTCATCCCCGTTGTGGAGAAGCTGCAAGAGTTTTCGTCGCAAGCATACACGCATACATACACCGTTGCGAAGCCCTACATCGATCCGTATGCAGCGCAGCTGTCGGCCGCGATGGATCCATACTGGGCGCAAGCCGCTGACCTGCACCGGCAGCATGTCATCCCTCACTGGCTCACCCTGCGTGCTCAGACCCAATATGCCATTCATGCGGCTACACCATACGTACTGCGAGCCCGTATCGCCTTCTTTCAGGCGTATGAAAAGCTCAACCCGTATGTATACACTGCGTGGATCCACACCAAATCATTCGCGAAAAAGGCTGGCGCCGCTGTGCCCATCGCCGGGGTATTCGAGATGTACGTCAAGCCGCACTGGGATACGATTGTGGAGCAAATCGGACAGCTGAAGGCGGACGCCGGCCAGAAGGCATCTCCAGTCCTGGACCAAGCCCAGTCCACGTTTTCGGTAGCTTCGGAATCGGTGGTGTCAGCTGCGGCAGCGGCGCAAACTGGGGCGGCATCGATGGCATCCGCCGCACAGAGCCAAGCTGCTGGATTCGCCGCCGCCGCTCAAAAATCGGTCTACGCAGCGGCATCCGTCGTACAGTCTGTTGCATCGGAGTATGTCTCGGTTGTACAAGAAAAGCTCTCAAGCATCACGAGCGCAGCTCATCACGCTACGCGAACAAGCATCGTAGCCTCGGCCTCCAGTGCAAGTCACAGTGTATCCGATGCGATAGTCGACGCCACATCATCCGTCCAAACGGCCGCCACCGACTATGTATCCCACGCTTCAGTAACTGCTTCGGCGGCATCTGTCATCGCATCAGACGCCATCGTTGACGCTGCGTCGGCTGTCTCAGAGTCCGCCGCTCAGTTGGTGTCGCATATTAACGATGCTGCAGCTACCGCTTCTGCGGTTGCCTCTGAATACGCAACGCCAGTTGCAGCTGCAGTGTCATCGTCTGCCATCGAGTACTCGTCAAGCGCTACAACGGTCATCTCGCACGCAGTCGCCGCGGCTTCGGACTATGCATCTGCACCGGAGCACGAAGGACTAGAAGGCGGCGCTCAAATTCATTTCAAGGCTGCGTCTTTGGCTTCGTCAGCATATTCGAAGGCTGCCGCGGCTGCTTCAACTGCGTCTGATGCCGCCGTATCCGCCCACGTCATTGCGGCGGACTTGGCCGCATCGGCAGCGTCCAATGTCGGCGATGCGGCAGCGGCAGCAACCGCATCGTTGGCGTCGGTCGCCGATACCTATCAATCCCAGGCAGCATTGGTCGCTTCTCTCGTCCAGTCGTCCGTCGCAGCAGCCAGTATGTCAGTCGTCGCCAAGATGGAGGAGGCGCGTGAAGCAGTCGGCATCCATGAAGCCAGCGCAGACGCAGCGGCGGTCGATGCAGCTGAGGCGCTTGGCAAAGTCACACCCTCTGAGTCTTCAATAGAGGCAATGGACCAAGAGGCAGCTGACGATTTCGAATCATGGTTCGCGAGCTTGCTTACCGACAGTGACGCTTCTCAAGAGGTTGGAACTGAGACAGTATTGCCACCCTCCCCTATCGAAGAAGCAGCACCTCCGGCTGAGCACCCTGCCGAAACCTCCAGACCCAAATACACGAAGCCCAGCGTCGAGGAACTCGCAGAGAAGCGGAAAGGCATCGAGGCTAGCCACAACAAATGGGAGGAGATGCTGCACGCGATTGGACAGGGGGCTGTAGAGAGGTTGCAGAGGGAAATTGGAAGAGTGCGCCAGACTAGTAGCGATAAGCTTCTTGGCGATGATGGTGGGGAGTGGGGAAAGGAGCTTGCTGCATATGAGAAGGAGGTCGGCCGTGTCGTAGAAGGGGTTGAGCGGTAGGTGACGCTCTTCACAATACTGGGCTATGTGCTTACGCTCACACAGATACGCCACTAAGCTTCATACCGAAGATCGACCCGACTCTGAGAAGACACAATTGCTGAGTGACGTAGTTGCCAAAGTTCGAATTCAGGTGGAGCGCTGGGCAACTGATGTTGAAAGCAAGCTGCAAACGTGGTGGATAGCCTCCGAGGCAGGTATCACTGCAGATGTGAGTAGATGGCAATGGATGCGAAAAACCAGTTTGCTAAATAGACACAGGTCGAGAAAGCCGAGAAGAATGTCATGGATATAGCCTCTGAAGCACAGAACGAGTTGGGCATGAAATATGCATGGTTGGAGGATGTTACCGCCCAGGACTGGAAGCGTTATCACGCTTTAGTGGATGGTGAGAACAAATCACGGAGTTCATGATATTGCACTTACTAATCCGGAACAGATGCCAATCAATATAGCAAGTCCTATCGCGATCTCTTGTACTTAGCGGAAGACTCGCCATTGTACAAGGCACTGGCCGACCTCACTGGCCATATTCAAGATGTACTGCTTGGCTTTGAGGCACGCTTGGCGCTGATTCGCCCATCTGCAAGTGCTCCTGTTTCTGGTGCGGACGACAACGACCCCCTCGTATCACCCGACATTGCCGAAGAGAAGCCACAGGCTCCCATGTTCCTTCCCGGAGCAATGGCACAGCAGGCTGGTAGTGAGGCGTATCTCCAGCGGAGCAAGGAAGAAGTCGAGCATGCCCTCCGGCAAGCGCAAGAAGCCGCTGGCGACATTCTGGACGAGGCTCAAGGTACTTGGCACTCTGCCACCAGGGCAGCGAGCAAGGCTCTGGGTGCGACGCCGACTCCCGAGACTGTCGAAGAATATTACGACTTCGCCAAGGCCCAAGCTGGCGAACAAGTGCAGGCGGCGTATGAGCACGCAAGTGGTGCCATTCACGACGCTACTCGCTCTGTAATCAAGGCAGTCGGCGGAACACCCGTCCCCGAGAGTCTCCATGAGCATGCTGAGAACATTGTGGCCAACGCTCAAGACGCGTACGATTCCGCTTCATCTGCTGTAGAGAGTGCTTATGGGGCGGCGACTTCAAATGTCCGCGAGAACATCCACCAAGCTACGCGTGCGGCTGTCCGAGCTGCAGGCGGAAGCCCCACCCCGGAGACTGCCGAAGAGGCTTATGAGTTTGCCATAGTACAGGCTCAGGCTGCTTACGACGCTGTCGGAGATGCGGTTCATGACGCGACTCGTACCATTATCAAGGCGGCGGGCGGAACTCCATCGCCGGAGAACTTCTCCGAACACGCCTCCAGCTTTGCGGCCCGAGCTTCGAAGGGAGCGGCCAATGCTTATGCCTCAGCTTCTTCAGCTGCTGCCATCGTGAGCGACAGTGTTCCCAGCCCAGACGAAGTGCAGGCTCGTGTCGAAGAGATCCTGTCCAGCGCCTCTGCTGCCATCCAAGAGGCCGCCGGCGGTGCTACTAGTCTTGCCGACAGTGTTTTCGACGCAGCCTCCTCCGCTCTGCATCAGGCGACACGAACGGTTATCAAGGCGGCAGGTGGAACGCCCAGCCCTGAAACGTTCGAAGAGCACGTCGAGAGTTTCGTTGAAGCGGCATCGGACGGTGTAAACCACGCGACTCGCTCCATCATCCTTGCGGCATCATCCGTTCATTCAGTGCTCGAGTATGTGTCCTCTGAGGTAGAGGATTCTTTCAGCCAAGCCACGGACTCTGTCAAATCTGCCGCCGGCGTGGAGACTGCGAAACCAGCGACGGAGCGGGCATCCTCTTCTGTCGCAGCCGTTGCATCCAGTATTTCGTCCTATATCTATCACGAAGACTTGTAAATGGCTTTTATGTCTAAAATTCGCTTGCGGTTTGATGGACGTGGCGTTTACCCTGTTCATCCTTTTTGCATGTAATGACCCTTCATGTCCTCAGTCTTCTGTTCCTCAAATACCCTAGTCGATTTTGTATCATAAGAAGATGGAAATCCCATGGAGTGAATAGTGTCGCAAAATGAGTATGGAATCTCAGATAACACCGTGTTACATCATATAGCAGAACTCGACAGCCTACGCCATGCCTGGTACAAGTGCCACGTTTAGGAGCACACTCAGGCATGAGGGTGCCTCCAGCGCAAATGGCTCTCATAGAAGTTGATAAGCTGCCAACAGGGTTGAATGGTCTGTCTCGAAGACTGATAACATAAAACGCACCTTTTGAGGGCACCGCTGTCGTACAACCGACATATCGTGTGAAGCTTTCTTGCCATTGTCGCTGGAAACTCGAAAGTTAGAAGCATCGAGCGCGTTTAAGGATTAAACTCACAGGGTCACATAGGCTCGCAGAGTACCGTCTGCCTCCATTTCGACTGTGTCGACATGTTCAATCAGCTGCTCCCAGTCGAGTTGATGCATGTAGGCTTCCAGGTCGGGAAGGGTGGGGTATTCATCATCTCCATCCACAGCAGTTCCTGCATGCGTATCGCTCTCCTCATCTTTCTCTTCCTTGATCGTCTTGCCTCTGCTGCTCGACTTGCCATTTGTCTTCGCCTTCTTCACAGGCTCACGAATAATGTCGTCATCGCTGGCCTCCTCATTCACTGAATCGGCGGTGCGCGACGTTTTCGGAGAGTTGACGCGGGCTCGACTCTTGACCACAGAGGACTTCCTCGCCTTCTCCAGACCTTTTTCGACGACTTCGATGTCCGAATCATCGCTGGCAATTCTTGTGACTATCCGAGGGTTTAGACAGTGCTGATGATACCGGATAAGGGACGCACCAGACTTGCGACCTCTCCCAACAGTAGATTCTCTCTTGACGCTAGATTCCCGCTTGCTGACAACGGAGCCTCGTTTCTTGTTGCTACTCGGCTTCGCAGCCTCTTTCTTCGGACGAGTCTTCCAGTACTCTTCAATCAACTCCATCGCGTTCCTGTAGCGAGTGTTCAGTTGATAGCTTCTCATCTTGCCGGAGGTCGTACCCCGCATCTTCCTGGGAGACCCAGCTATTCTCTTCCGCTGGATAGCCCTTCCACGACACGAAGTACGCGTACTCGCCCTGCAAAGACTATCAGAAACCAACAGCCAACGATCCCAAACAGCGATCTGCAACGCGTACTGGAGTAAACATGCCCATCTCGGCGTTTAGAATGGCCTCGATTTCGTATTCAGACTCCGTTTCGTCGCTATCTGCCCCACCCTCCTGTTCGTCCGCATCTGCCATCTGTTCGTCTTCCGAGACAGGCACGGTTTTTTTGGGCTTTGGCTGTGCACGGTCCTCCTCCTCAGAATCTGCAATGACCTCGTCGCGATCTGATGAGCGAGAGCGCGCCATTACTGACGGAAGAAGGAGTGAGAGTGAAGACGGGAAAGGGAAAGGGAAAGGTGGTGGTGGGAAGGCAGCGCGTGTCGTCGAGGGCGCTATACAGGGACGCGAAGTCGCGTGGTCAACGATGTCTGCTTCCGCGCCGTCCTGCGGTCAGTCTGAGAAGCACTTTTATGTTGACTCGCACCCGCGACATGCCGTTTCAAGATGCCGGAACTCATTAACATTTTTGGTAATACCGAAATGCGAACAAGATCGTGTTCATCTGAGTGGAGACAGCAGAGGTCTTCATTAAGTCATTTTACAGCAGTACAGCGGCCCAAGCAATTGCGGATGGGTCAACAGGGTAAGGCAGGGCGCTTAGAACGCGCAAAGGATGGCGTCTTCATCGTCCTGGACTCACACTCCGGCCGCGGAGACGCGGCCCTCCTCCTCCTCCCCGGCCACCTCTCATGGGGCCCCTGTGCGCGTTTGGTGGCTCCCTCATGAACGCAAAATCGCAGTGAATCTCTTGCTCCAGCAACGTCGAACCGTTGCAAGCATCGATCGCAGCCTTCGCCTCCGGATATGTCTCGTATTCCACCAGCGCATAACCCTACAAGCACAACGACGGGCTATTAGTAGATTACTCATACTGGTCATGGGAGCACCTGCCTTGACGAAACCTGTCCGCCTATCCAGGTTCAAGTGCAGGTTCTTGATCTCGCCGTAGTCAGCAAACTTGTCCTGCAGATCCTCTTCCGAAGCTTCCTCGTGGACACCAGTCACGAATACAATCCATCCTTCTATAGCTGATCGTGGCATGAGTACGCAAGTCGTGTCATGAGGGAAGCTAGTGCTCACATCGTGCGGCCTTCCCGGTATCACCGTCTCTTCCGCTTCCCGAGTCCAACTTGTCAAACTGCTGCTCCGTGCGGTGTAGTTCGCTGGAGGTGCCTGAGCAATGGATTAGAAACCAGTGGAATGCAGGTATTGAAAGATGCGT
Organism: Calocera viscosa TUFC12733; assembly: GCA_001630345.1. Taxonomy (NCBI): domain Eukaryota; kingdom Fungi; phylum Basidiomycota; class Dacrymycetes; order Dacrymycetales; family Dacrymycetaceae; genus Calocera; species Calocera viscosa. The sequence goes on along the minus strand of KV417266.1, from coordinate 1,216,561 downwards.
ACCACCGCGGAAACCACGTCCTCTCCGGGTGACATTGCCAGCGTCTATAGACCAGGGTCAGCGCCTAAATCCTCGTGCGAGAGCTGCCATACGCGCCATCATCAAGTATCATCTCATCTTCACGGTCGGACATGGGGGGCTTCTAGAGTATGTTGACTAGACAGGTTGGTTGTCGTGCGCCAAAGGGACCACCCAGGGTTTCGCCAAAAAGGCTGGAGACGTGAGGATTGCCTCCGTTCGGTTCGCCACTCAGCCGCAAGAGAGCGCGTGAGTCTGCTCGCGCCGTCCCTGATTGGCCGCGGGCCATTACGCTTGCAGCCTGTCGTTCCGCTGGTTGGTGTGACGGCGACGTGCTACAGCAGCGCCTCCCGCTCATCTTCTTTACCCCCCTAATCGGTCAGGAAGAGCGACCTCCGACTGAGGATTCGCCGGACGTCCTTCAGTGGCAGCACCTTGGGCATCGCCAGGCCAGATTGACCCCTCGGCAACTTACATCAGCCACCCTACCCGTCGCACGACCATGATGGATATCGATCCAGGCAAGTGTAGCTGTCTTTAAGGTAGGGGTGCGCCTGAACTAACCGTCTTTCAGATGAAGATGTCTGTCGGATATGCGCTGCGCCTGGAGATCCCAGCCAACCGCTGTTCCACCCGTGCAAGTGCTCAGGCACCATCAGGTACATCCACCAGGACTGTCTGGCAACATGGCTGGCACATTCCAAGAAGACGACGTGCGATGTATGCAAGCACAAGTTCGCGTTTACCAAAGGTACATCGCTTCTATATCATCCTCATACTTCTCCTGACCACTCCTGCAGTGTATGATCCCAAGATGCCGCGCCGACTACCACTCATTCTGTTCCTACGACGCTTCTCACTACAACTTTCCACTGTCGGCCTACTAGCATTGCGAGGGGCGCTTGTCGGCATCGTGTGGCTCGCCATGCTACCTTACTCGACCGTGTGGACGTGGAGATTCTTCTTTTGGAGCGGAGACGCACTGTGCGCTGGTTCCTTACGCTCACAGCCATCCTCTGACATACGCACCAGGTCTTGGTTCGTCGCTGGACGTGATCCACCACACTTCAACCTTACCAGCGCCATCATTGTCAATGCTACAACAGTAGTGAACGGCACGTCGTCTGCTCTGCCGAAGAACCGCTTTCACCCCGTGCTCCGACAACTGTCATCCGATATCTTCACGGGACAAATCATCACATCCGTGATAGTGCTCCTATTCCTTTCCCTCTTTCTCCTCCGCGAATGGATATTCCAGAACGCCCCCGCCGAAAACCTGGCTCTGGCAGAAGGTGAACAGCAGGCAGAAGATGCTGATCATGTCCATCAACACTTGCCGAATGATGTCGGGCCTGCGCTCATCGCAGCGCCTGTTGACGTTGTGGAGGCCGCAGTTCGCGAAGTCGGCGGTATGCCAGCCATTAGGGAGGAAGGCCCAGAAGAGGTCGAGATGCCCGCAGGAGAGCATATGGAGACGGAGGATCACGTCCCGCTGGAGAACCCACCCGAAGAGCAAACCGCTGACGACTTACCTGCTGACGACTTACCTGCTGACGACTTACCGCCAATGGATTCTTTGGCCTCGGAGACTAGGCAGCCTGAGCCAGCGGATCTGGGACACTACTTCTCTCTGGGCGATGACTTTCCTGGCCAAGAACCTCCTCATCTTGAGCCGTACGGATTGTTCGCAGACTCCGAATCGGACGGGCAACCGTGGGAGGACATGATGCCGGGCCTGCTACCCGCCTCAACCAGTCAGCCGACGGTATCCGACAATTCGTTTGACTTCATGGATGCTGGGCCGAGTACTAGCTCGGCCGCCGAAGTAATCAGTCTGGCTTCGCACTCGCCGGAAACGTCTGATTGGCAGGTCGCGGAAGACGATGTTGGCACTTCCTCGGCTTTGAAACGCAGAGCGTCCATGTCTTCCTCGAGTTCTATGCGAGAGGCATCGACTTCCAGCGTCTGGTCTAGCGTTCTCATCGACGGGAGACCGAAAGTTAAGAGACGCAAGACAATCACTGCAGCCGATGTTGGCACCTCGGTCTCCGATACTCCTAATCGCGGCATCAAGAGAACTAGAGAGGACGGGGACGACTCGACGGAGGAGTCTGTTGCGAGAGAGCGGCGAGATTCATTGCGTATTCGGCAGTCTAACGCTGACTTTCCTGTCGATCGGCCGCGCCGACCAACGGGGAAGAGACCTCCCACGCCCTGGAGGAGTCCAAAGCAGCTATTCAACAGCAGCGATTCGGACGATGAACGCGAGACTGACAGCGCAGATCAGTCAAACATTCCAGCCGTCGTACGGACTGAACCGTCCCCCTCGCCAGGCCAAGACAAGGGGAAGGAACGAGCCCCGCCGCCTCCGCTCATCATCCTCAACATGCCAGCCACGGGCCCTGACGAGCATCCCTCTCCATCTCTCCATTCCCCAAATCGCATATCCCCCCGCCGCCCGGCTCTACCACCTTCGCTCCCGACTCCCATCCCTCGAATCGGGCACCGACACGGCGAAGATACCACACCCGCAGGGTCAACCAGCTCGGCTGGAAAGAAGCGGGCTGGAGACAGCCCCGGACGAGCTTACTATCGTGCGCCCGAAGACATGGACTATTTCGGGGATGTGGACGAAACAGAGCTCTCGGCCAATGACGCACCATCCAGGGCTCTCAGTACAGTAGCTCAGCCTGAGCTGCTCAACCCGCCCGATCGTGATCTTACAGCCAACGTCGCTAATCCTGTGGACGAGCCTCCTGCACCTGTCGTTGCTATTGCTCCACCGGCTCTACCCCGTCCTCAGGTCATCATCGACAATGAGCCTCAGCCTCTCTTGCTCTTTAATAACGATGTCGACGACCTCGTTGCTGCTGCCGATGCAGGTGCAAGAGAAGCGGTAGCAGACGATGACATGGACGGTGCACTGGAGGCTGTCGGTATGCGTGGACCCATCCACCAACTCTTCCAAAACGTTGCTCTCACGATGTGCATACTCGACCTGTTCATCGGCGCAGCTGTATTCCTGCCCTTTATCCTTGGTAAATCGACCGCCCTACTCTCAGTAAGTTTGATCATATCACGTATCACATCGTCTAATGCTCACTCGATGTCCAGCTTGACCATCGCCGTGCTCTCCTCATTATCAACTTACCGATCAAGCTCATACGCCTGATCACAGACCCTGTGGTCGACCTCATTGCTATGATCTTACGGGCCATTTTCGTCTCTATTGCTCGTGTGCTCGCTCCACCACCTGTGAGAGCTGTAGCCATGGGAGTGTGGAAGGTTTGTGTGAGAGCTGCTCGAACTGTGTTCCCAAGACGAGCACCCGTCACGCCAGCTTCATCCTTGCTCAAGAATGTGGTTTGGCCGCGTCTCAATGCAACTATCCAATCCTACTCTGCTTCGGCCATATCCTACTTCGACTCAGCATTTGATGCACATCCTTCCGCCGAGGAGAGTTTTGCGACAATCGGAGCTTTCGTTCGTCACGTGAAGCCTCATCTTGGCGAGCTTCGTGCCACGTACAATCAAGAGTTCAGGCGTTTCATTGAGAAGGATTCTGCCCTCAGCCGAACCTTTGCCATCGCATTCGGATATTCCCTCATTGCCGTAGGCTTAGGCATCTGGATGCAGAGTGTCAAGCAAGATCGAATCAAGGGGTTCGCCAAGACTCTTCGCAATACCGTCCATCAGCAGCTGTTGGTAGCAAAGGTATGTCGCTTCTGTACCTCGTTATGCTGGTTCTTATCTCGCGTCAGGTTGCCTTCTTCATCGTCATCGAGCTCTTACTCTTTCCTCTGGGTTGTGGGATTGTGCTGGACCTGTGTGCTATGCCTCTTTTCCCTGAAGCCACCATCATGAATCGAGTCGCCTTTGCCGTATATGCGCCCATTACCTCGACCTTTATCCATTGGACTCTGGGTACCATGTGTATGTTTCATTCCGACAAGGTTACCTTCGTTCTCATCTTACCTGACAGTCATGTTTCAATTTGCGATGCTGCTGGATGGCTGCCGAAAGATCATGCGACCCGGAGCGCTATGGTTTTTGAAGGACCCTCAAGACCCCCAATATTCGCCTATTCAGGACATATTGGGGCGACCTGCTGCATCCCAGTTGCGAAAGCTCCTGACCAGTGCGTTGATGTACTGTTTCGTTGTTTTTGTGGGAATTGGGAGCGTTATTTGGTTCATGCGACATTTCCGTCCGTTTCAGGGGTTCTTGCCGCTTCGCTGGAATATGCAGTACGTCTCATCTCAGAAAGGTCGCATACACTCTCTGACATTGGGACAGCGAACCGCTCTCAGAGGTACCAATTGACCTTCTGTTCGTTCACATTGTAGTGCCCGCAACGGTCAAACAGCTCCGGCTCCGTCGCTACGTGAAGGACCTGGCGACCAGGCTATGGAAGAACCTATCGGCCCGACTGAGGCTCACATCATACATGTTTGGGGAACGTCACCCCGAAGAGGAGTTTGCTCGGCCATTCAGCTTCTATCTGAGACGTGGTGATGGCGAGGTTATGCTTGAGCCCGATGGTGGTCTATTCCGAGTACCTGCGAACGACCAAATTATGCTGGTACCCCGAGCTCGTGTCGTTGTGCCTTTGGACGCCAAAGGCGATCCAGTTGATGCAACGGCTCGTGAGCGAATGGAACGGCAGGACGAAGAAGCACAGCGACATGGGCGGAGCCCCGAAGACGATTACACAATTGTGTATCTTCCTCCTTACTTTGGTCGTCGCGTCATCTTGTTCACGTTCCTGATTTGGATGTACGGTATGGCGGGGGTCGTCGCGTTCATCTCATTCCCCCTGCTCGCAGGAAGAGCCCTTCTGGATCCCCTGCTTGGTCGTGAAGTCCATGACGGGTATGCCTTCGGTGTCGGGTTCCACCTGCTTGCTGTCGGGTTCTACCTTGGCCGCACTGTCTATCGTGTCTTCGCCCGTCGGCCCAACATGTCGGCATTGCCAATCCTGGCCCATCGTGCCCTCAGGGGTGTTGTTTGGCTTCTCAAGGTGACCTGGGTCATGTTCTCGTTCTATGTCATTCTTCCGCTTCTCGCGGGCATCGCATTAGAGTTGCATGTCATTCTTCCCGTCAAGTTTGTTGTGCACCCTTTGCGGACACCGGTCTTCCATCTGGTGGAAAATTGGGCGTCTGGTGTAGTCCTGTGTCAGATTGCGGCTCGTCTGCTGAGGATGCGACGTGCGCCTATGATGGAGACAATCGACGAGGTATGCCTGTTCGCCGTGATGTGTGCCGAAACTCACCTTTTGGCAGGCTCGCGCAAATGGATGGGCAAACCCACAAGCTTGGAGGCTGACAAAAACCGTGATCCTCCCGCTTGTCATTACCGGCATCGGCGCGAATGTGCTTCCTGCGTACCTAGCGCGATCGCTTGTTCGCCTCGGGTTCTTCAGGGAACATCCCATCGTCCTGTGTAAGCCCCGTATGCGATACTCGTCTTTCGCTCCTAACGTGCTCGCATAGATCGCCTGATATATCCTTTCTGGGTGATGACTTTGTGTCAGACCCTTCTCCTGATTCGACTGTTCGATCTCATTGGGCTGTGGGTGCAAACTGTTAGGGACAAGGAGTTCCTCGTCGAGCTTCGGTTGAGGAACCTCGAAAACTAGGGAGTAATCTCGCATCATCGCACTGTACATTCACCGCCATCGTGATATCCCACCCACTGTATTCCATACACTTTCATGCGCACGCAATGCAGTATTAGACAATCTATCTCATTATGCGGAACTGCGCGGCGAGGACCTGGCATGCCCAACGTATTATACACTGAGGAATGTACACTTGGAGGGGTGATGTTTTGGTTCGGCAAGCGCTTTTTACACCCTGGTGCCGTACACGTCCTTGGGCTCGGTGCCCGCCTGGCCCTTCTGGATATTGGCAGCGCCCCATTTGCGCAGGCGAATGGACTCGATGCGGATGAAGCCCGAGGTGTCGGTGGGCTCGAAGCCGCCGAGCTCGTCCATGGAGGACTCTTTTTCGTCGTAGAGTTTCTGAAAATAATGAGCACCACCACGTATTGGGGTAAAGACGACGCACCTCGTCCGAGAAACGGCCTTCGACAATGACGTTACCCTTGTAGAGGGCGAGACGGACTGTGCCGTTGACTGTGCGCTGGGATGCCGGGAGGCAGGAGGTGACAAACTCGCGCTCGGGGGAGAAGAAGTATCCGTTGTAGAGGATGTTTGACAGGTGGACGGTGACGAACTGGTCGCGGAGCGCGCGGACGTTGCGGTCCAGCGTGAGCCCCTCCAGATCCATGTGCGCGCGGCGCAGGATCGTCGCTGCGGGGGACTCGTAGCATCCGCGGGACTTTACGCCGATGAAGCGGTTTTCAACAATGTCGATGCGGCCTACGCCGTGCTTGCGTGCGAGCTGGTTGAGCGCGAGGAAGATCTCGACGCTGTCCGTATACGTCTGCCCTGCCGCGGTGGTGACTTTGACCGGGAGCCCGGTCTTGAACTCGATCTGGAGGCGCTCTGGCTCGGCGGGCGCGTGCAGGGGGTCCGTGGTGAGCTTCCACATATCGGCAGGCGGGGTGGTATTGGGATCTTCGAGGATTCCGGCCTCATACGAGATGTGGAAGAGGTTCTCGTCCGTCGACCAGGGCTTGGACGCCGTCTGCACCACGGGGATCTTCTTCTCTGCCGCGTAGGCGAGGAGCGAGGAGCGTCCGGGGAAACGCTGGTAGAACTCGGGGATCCGCCAGGGTGCGATTACCTTGATGGACGGCTTGAGCCCGTAGAAGGCGAGCTCGAAGCGCACTTGGTCGTTGCCCTTGCCGGTACAGCCGTGGGAGACGTAGCTGCGGGAGGTGAGGTCAGAGCTGAGTTAGAAGTGCGGGGGGGAACACGCACTCGCAGCCCTCCTTCTCGGCGATGCTGATCATCCCGCGGGCGATGACTGGGCGAGCGAGCGAAGTTCCGAGCAGGTAAACGCCCTCGTAGATGCAGTTGGCCTGCACGGCGGGGTAGATGAGCTGCTCGACAAACTCGCGCTTCATGTCCTCCAAATGGAACTTGAGCGCGCCGACGCTGAGAGCCTTCTTGCGGGCTGCCTCAAAGTCCTCTTCTTGTCCGACGTCGGCCATGAAGCATACGACCTCGTAGCCCTGCTCGATGAGCCAGGCGAGGATGCATGAGGTGTCTGCGGGGAGGTGTCAGTAGGTGGGTGGGTGTTATCAGAATGGGGCGTACCGAGCCCGCCGGAGTAGGCGAGGAGGACACGGCCTTTTGGTTGAGTGGGAGCCATTGTGTACGAGTGTAGTTGGGATGGAGAGCAGGGAGAGTCAAAAAAGGTGATTGAAGTAGTCGTGCGATGTTGAATCCAAGTCACGCCTGCCCGAAGCTCACGCCCCGATAACAACTTTTTGCTCGCTTCCTCAGGACCCTGTTCGCGATGCAACTCCGTCGTCTGCCGATGAACCGAAAAACTTTCGCGGCGGGAAGCGGCAGGGTCCTCTCTCCCACGCACTCTTCATTTATTGTCGCGTGAGCTATGTTCGGGAGCAAAAAGTCGAGGACAACGTCAATTGAAAGTATTGCAGTCTACACCTAACCTTCATCCTCCGATACCCTCATCATCATGACAGAGCCCGAAGCACACAGCACCAACGACACATTCGCATCCCTCTCCCCACCCCTCGATGCCCGCCTCCTCCGCGCCCTCGCGTCCCTCTCCTTCCTCCGCCCAACCCCCGTCCAAGCGCGCGCAATCCCCCTCGCACTAGAAGGACGGGACATCCTCGCCCGCGCCCGCACCGGTTCGGGAAAGACAGCTGCATACTGCTTGCCGGTCATACAGCGTGTACTGGCGGCGCAGAGTGCAGGTGGGGAGCGGGCGACCCGAGGGCTCATACTCGTGCCCACGAGGGAGCTCGCGGAGCAGGTCAAGAAGTTTCTCGATGGCGTGCTGCAGTTCTGCCAGGAGGTCGTCGTGGCCAATATCGCCGCTGGGACGCACCTCTCCAAGTGAGCCTTTTACTCTCTTTTACCTGGATTAGGCTGACAGCGCCCAGGACACTCTTGACCGAAACGCCCGATATCGTCATCTCCACACCGTCCAAAGCGCTCTCCGCGCTCTCCTCCAAGTTCCTCACTTTCGCCTCCCTCGAGTCCCTCGTGATCGACGAAGCAGACCTTATCCTCTCCTATGGGCATGACGCGGATGTACGCAAGTTGCTGGCTGGCGACCACCTGCCCAAGACCGTCCAGAGCTTCCTCATGAGCGCGACCATGACGCGGGATGTAGAACAGCTGCGCGGTCTGGTCCTGCGCAACCCGGCCATCCTAAAGCTGGAGGACACTGAGGTGGCATCATCGCTTACGCAGTACTCGGTCCACTGTTCAGAAGAAGACAAGTTCCTGCTCCTGTACGTGATCCTCAAGCTCCGCCTCGTTCGAGGAAAATGCATAATCTTCGTCAACGATACCGAGCGGTGTTACCGCCTCCGGCTCTTCCTGGAACAGTTCTCGATCAAGACCTGCGTGCTGAACGCCGAGCTGCCGTTGAATTCGAGGTTTCATATTGTGCAGGAGTTTAATAAGGGGGTGTATGACTATGTGGTGGCCACGGATGAGAGTGGTGCGGCGGTAGAACAGGAAGAAGAGGAGGAGAAAGAGGAGGGGGTAATTCTAGAGGAAGAGACGGAGGAGCCGATAGAGGGTACGTAAACTCTTTTTGGAAGAAGGGTTCTGCTAATCGTGCAACAGAGCTTCCCACGCAGCGTGAAGAGACAGACGGTCAAGCTGAAGAACTGGAGGATGCCGCGGCGGAAGCCACCACCGAAAAGTCCCTCAAACGAAAACGCGAGGCAGAAACGCCCGCACCCAAAAAGAAGCGCAAGTCGAAAGCGCGTACGGACAAAGAGTACGGAGTCTCCCGCGGGATCGACTTTGTCGACGTCTCGTGCGTGATCAATTTTGACCTCCCGGCCACATCCCGCGCGTACACGCACCGCATCGGCCGCACGGCGCGCGCGGGCAAGACCGGCCTCGCCATCTCGTTCGTTGTCCCGCTCGAGCAGTGGGGGAAGAACCGCGTAGTCTCCTTGGCTGGGGCGAAGGAAGACGACACGGTGTTTGAGCGGATCGAGAGGGACCAGAGTAACCGGGGCGGAATTAAGGAGTGGAAGTTTGACCAGAAGCAAGTAGACGCGTTCAGGTATCGTGCGGGCGACGCGATGCGCTCTGTTACAAGGGCAGCCGTAAGGGAGGCGAGGATCAAGGAGGTCAAGGAGGAGATTCTAAAGTCGGAGAAGCTGAAGGTACGTCGATCGGGTCTTATCCAAAGCACTTCTGCTAAACAGTTCCCGGCAGGCTCATTTCGAAGACAATCCCCTCGACCTCGCCTACCTCCGCCACGACAGACCGCTGCACCCGCAGCGCATCCAAGCCGAGATGAAGCACATACCCTCATATCTAGTTCCTCGTATCGCAGCTGTAGATACCAGCGTGGACGAGGAGGTGTCCCGGGACAAGCTCGGTTTCGTCCCGTTCACGAAGTTTGGCGGGCGCGGTCGGGGCAGAGGCAGAGGACGCGGACGAGGGGGACGAGGGGGACGAGGGGGACAAGGTGGAGGGCGGAAGAAGGACCCGCTCAAGACATTCCGATCATAGCATTGCTGTTCTGCCCACGTCATTTGGCGCCCACGACCGTGTCGCATATTCTATTCCATCTCTGGAATGCATTTATTCCTGCGTGAAGCTTCAAGGCGATGCGCTGATAACGTGACTGACTACTTCGCTCGGTCAAGACCGCTTTGTTTGTCGCGTCTTTTGCGTGCTTCCTTCCATTTGTATGGGCGTGGTTGGGCGTTTCGGATGCTTCCGAATTCGATCGACGCGGCATCTGTCACGTCTGAAAATGGAGTCGTTAACCGGCCAGCAACCTGCAAGGGGGTGGAAGACAGCGCCTTGGGTTCCAAAAGCGGCCTCATGAACGAAAATAAATCAGCATGCGTGCGAAGGGCGGGCCGGTACTTATGCTGGCAGCTAGCCCTCCGACCGCCTGACTCAACTACTGTGTCTCCCCTCGTGATAGTACTCTAGGCGATCATGCTGGGCTGGTTGTTCCTCGGCGCCGTATTGCTCGCATTTCCGCTCATTTACCGGCGAGACACAAGGTCGTTCCCGCCCGGACCGAGAGGTCTTCCTATTCTCGGCTCGGCGCTGGACCTTCCTTCAAAGTTTATCTTTCGCAAGTTCGACGAATGGGCTCAGCAGTATGATGGTCTGTTTATGTTCTCGGCTGCTGGGCAGAAGTTCTTGGTTGTCACTCGGTCCGATGTCGCAGCCGAGATCTTGGAGAAGAGGAGCTTGCAGACCGCGGACAGGCCTACGCCTCCTATGGTTCGCCACACTCAGTTTTCGGTCTTCCCTAAACTGAGATGCGTTCCAGGCTGTGTACATGCTGCGTCATATGGCCTTTACTCTGGAACCCTATAATGACCGGTGAGGCGAGATTGCCGCACTAGGACCTTCTCTGACATTTTACCCGAGCTGGCGGCGATGTCGTCGTGTATCTCATGAAAGCTTCAACATTCGAGCATCGGAGAACTATCGCTCCATCTATGAAGAAGAGACAAAGAACTTGATCAATGACGTGGCCGGCATTGACCCACTGCTCCTGGGAAAGCGGTTAACCCAATTCATGGGCATTCTCACCTATCGAGCAATGTACGGGTCAGGTACCGGCCAAGAAGAAGACACAGACAAGAAAATCCTCAGAGTATGGGAAATGGCTGAAGCGCTTGGCGATGCAATGTCTCCGGCGACGTTTCTTGTCAACCTCATTCCTGCACTCGGCCTTCTTCCGGAAAGCATCAGCAAATGGAAACAGTATGGAACGCGTTGGTATACAGAAGGAACAAAGTTCTTGATGGGTATGGCTGAACCAGGTCTCGAAGGACAAGTCGGTATCTCCACTCTGCTTTCACACTTTCACCGACAGCGAAGCACTAGAGCGAATCTGGCTTCGTCGCCAGTTGTGTACGCATGCGCAGCAAGGTCGATGGTATTTCCGATGAAGAAATCGCTTGGACTTCCTTCGCACTCTAGTAAGCTCTTTCGGTTCATCAGCTGGAAAATCTCAAGCTCGTTATCAGCGGTGCAGGGGTTGAGACCGTGAGATCCAAGTCTAGCGTCATATCCACAATTGTACTTATTCCGTTTCAGACACCATACACGTTACATTGGTTCATCCTCGCAATGATTCTGAATCCAGAAGTCTTCCACAAGGTACAATCTGAGGTTGATGCCGTCGCTGGAAGCAATCCGCCTACCTTTGAAGATCGAGGCAGGATGCCATACTTGGCAGCCGTGATGAAAGAGACGCTAAGGTGGAGGCCGGTCCTTCCTATAGGTGCGTGCCAACAATCCCTCCCTCCTGATACGATTCAAGCTGTTACAACAGGACTGCCCCACATGGCAGCAGAGGTAAGCTGTTGTCACGGTTTGGCATCGAACGGATGATCACCTGAGTTAGGATTTCGAGTTCAAAAATTACGTCGTTCCAAAAGGGACTTACATATTTGGCAGCAGCTGGTAAGAGCACGTGACAGACGCTTCAGGCATACCCTCTGACGAAGACACAGGAACATGTGCCGCGATCCTAGCACCTATCCTGATTATGACAACTTCCGACCCGAAAGGTTCCTCGATGAACCTGCTGCACCAGAGCCGCCAGTCTTTGGGTTCGGTCGCAGGATATGTCCCGGAAGGGATTTTGCGCAAAATGCTCTATTCCTCGCTATGTCAAATCTGCTATGGGCGTACGACTTTAACAAGGTAAAAGACGAAGATGGGAAGGAAATTACGCCGTCATCAACAGACTTTGACGGCAACCTCCTAGTGCAAGGCTTCTCCTTTGATCACGTTTTCCCAGAAAGCTTATTCATCATTGCAGACATCCTATGCCTTTCCAGTGTGTCATCACTTCTCGGAGGGAGCGTCATCGAGATACGTAGTCTGCGCTTTGTCTCGCATCAATCCATGTTCCATTCTGTTTGTCTCGGAAACCTTCCTCCTCAGTTTGGGGCCCAAAGCCGACGCAAACTTGAAAACCGGCACGAGTTCCAGGACCTTTCAGTTAATGCTCTGCGTTCGCACACTTACGGAGTGTCGCTGGACGGCTGCCTTGCAAAACAAGAAGCCCCCATAACAACGAGGACAGTGACAACCTTTCTATCGTCCCGGTGTTGGAGTTCACAAGCACGGTGGAGCAACTCGTGCTTCTGCCAGCCTCGACGGTGATCTATCAGCTGCCAGTTTCGGTCACATTGACTGAATGGAATGGCCCATCACTGGCACAGCAAGAGGCGCACTTGTGCGTGTCCCTTTACCGGAGATTCACCGATGCACGCATTCTCCGTTCTCTCCAGCATAATCCACATCCAATTATATGTGGGTATAAAATACACATCTAAGATCACACCATTCCTCCTCAGAGGGGAACATACCCCCAGCCGCGCACAAAGCTACACCGGCCCTCCACTGGGCGCATCGTGGTCCACTACACCCCACCAGCCCACCGCTCCACAAGCGCCCTCCACTCGCCACACTCCTCCACGTTTCTAAACATTTTGAATACCACTCCCCCGGGCACGGCCTTCCTCGCGGCGGCCAAGCGGGTGCGCCACGCTTCGGCCGCCTTGACCTGGGCGATTGGTGCGGGCTGCTGGGCCGCTGCCTGGGAGAGGTAGGCCACGCTCGAGGGCATGGCTGGCGATTGGGGGGTTGGGTGTGCGCCGGGGGAGGGCGGGGTGGAGGGCACAGAGCGACGAGGTTTGTATGCTTCCAGGGTTGGGGAGGAGAGCGGGGAGCCGCCTACTGGCAGGGATGCGCTCAGAGATGCGGTGGAGGCGAGCGAGAGCCCCGACAGCGAGCGGCGGAAAGGCCGTTTCTGGTCCGCGGGGATATCCTCCCCCTCGGTCCAGGAGGGAGGGGTGACGTCCCTGAGGAAGATGCCTACAACCTGGGTTGGCCGTTCCTGGGCGAGCTGGACATACAGCTCCATATCCTGCTCGCCGGTATCGCCGATGAGGATAAACTTGGATGAGGGGAAGGCATCGAGCACTTCGACGACGCCGGCGCGTTTGCGCTCGGCGGCAGAGTCCCATAGGCCCGTGAACACTGCTGAGGGGGAGTAGTACTTTAGCTTGATTGAGCCTGGAACACGATCAGGAAATGCGCCCTGTAGCTGCGCAAGTAAGAACACGCACCGTGCGGGAGCCCGGCGAGGTCAAAGAACTCCCTGATAACCGGCAGGAGCTCGTACGGCGAGTTGGACTGCGCACAATCCGCCTTCAGCGTCCCTCGCTTCCCCGCCCAGAAATGCACTCACGACATAATGGAACCCCACTCCCCAGGCCTGCATCTCCCTGTACCACTCGCCCACTCCATCCAGGACGAGCTCATCCAGATGTCTCACGAACACATTATGGAACACCTGCTTAGCGCCCAGCAGCACCCCAGTGTGCTTGACCGTGTCGTCTATATCCGATATTACGCGGAGGGAGGGAGGCGGGGGGAGGGGGAACTCGAGCGGTGGGCTGAGCTGGGTCGGGTGTGCCGGGAGCGGCTGGTCAGCAGTGTCTGTGGGGAGGGGAACCATCTCTGCCCGCACGGATACGCTCGAGAGGCGGGAGAGGGCGGACCCGCCTGCACGGAGGAGCTTGTCCCAGGGGACGAGGAGGCGCTCGTCGAAGAATCCTTGGGCGTTGGTGGTCACCTCGGTGGTGAGGAGGACTGTGTCCCCTGTTGAGGGGACGAGGTTCGCTAGCACCGTGCTGGGAGACGGGGAGTGCTGGGGGGGAGGAGGAGCGGGGAGTGTGACGGTAAGACGGACTTTGCGGCCTGGGAGGGCTGAGGCCCAGAAGGGCTGGAGGCGGGACTCGAGGTTCGCGTGCAGGGTTCGGAGTTCCTCGGGGTCGATGTCTGCGTAGTTTGCGGAGGAGGGGGCGGTGGAGAGGGAGAGGGAGGTGGGCTTGCGCGCTGGGGAGCTGGGGCGGAGGGAGGGGGAGGAGAGCGGGGAGGGGGAGGGGGGTTTGGATGTGTGGGTGGGGGCGTGGGTGGAGAGGGAGCTGGGCTTGGGGGGGATTGGGGGTGCCGCGCGGGCGGGGATGGGTGAGGTGGGTGTCGCCCCTGAGAGGGAGATTGCTGGGGCTGTGAGGCGCGCTGGCTCGGGGGCGATAGGCGTAGGCAGGTCGAGGAAGAGGGGATCCCTGCTCGGGCTGGGCAGGGGGTCCACGCTCCTCTCCCCCGGGGTGAAGTACCGCCCCTCCCCCTGGTCCTCCTTGGGCGTGTTCCCCCCGCTTGCCCCCGGAGAGTCCAGGTTGATCAAGTCGATATCCTCCGGCTCCTCTGTGATCACCGCGCGCAGGAGGGGGGACATGAGCGGTGTTCCCGCCCCGGAGGGTGGGGTGCCTTCCTCGTAGCTCCTCAAGCTGGCATTCTCGCTCCCGCTCCCGCTGGGGGCAGGGGGCAGGCGGGGGAGAGCAGAGAATGAGCGTGCGAGACGCATGAACGCGCGTTGGGCTCTTGAGGCCTGCTCAGGCGGGCGGAGGGAGGTGCAGTATCCTGCTACTTTTAGCTCGAGCGTGAACGGGCCGTCTGTCGGCGTCGCTGAGCGCTTGTGGACGTGCGAGCGGGATGGGGTGACAGGCTTGCGGATCGCCCATCCGGGGAAGAGCCATACGCGCTCTGTACCGCGCTGTTCCTCCTGTCTCCTGCGCCTCCTCTCCCTCGCCCACTCGTCCCACGAGCCCCTCCTTCTCCCCTCCCCCTCGCTCTCCCCGCCCAGCGCACCCGCATACTCCCTGGCAGTATACACCGCGCTCCTCACGCGATCGGACACGTCCGCATACGCCGCGCGATAGTCTTTCTGCGCCAGATAATCCTTGGTGGCCGCGAAGAGTGATTTGGCGCTTGAGATTCGGCTTTGCACGGCTGGGCGGCGGAGGTGCTCTTTGGCCGCGGCGAGGAGGCGCGGGGGACGCATTTCTTGCCCTGGGCTTTGGGATTGGGATTGGGATTGGGAGGCCGGGGAGCCGGAGGGGAAGGGGTAGCTCATCCTGAGCGGGTGGTCGTCGTGTGAGTGGGGGTGGGCATGGTAATGGGGAAGATAGGGAGTGTAATGTATAGGCTACACTGTTCAGCGCTTGTGTTGGGAAGGAGCGTGATAGGGTCACCGACTCTTCGAAACAGCAAGAACGTGCGTGCGTCATTAGGCGCCACATGGACCAAGGGGCGATTCATCTGCCATCAGGCGGTGGGGACAGTCAGCAGCGGGCAGTCTATCTAGATGGCCAATCTCCATTCCAGATACCTGGTATGACATGCTGGAACTGACAACCCATACATCATATCGTACAGCACAATGTACACAAACCGCGCCTCATCCCTGGAAAGCGACCCCCTTGACGCTCGTCTCCGCCCTTCCCCCAGCAGCATACCCCGTCCCCTCCCGATTAACCTGCACCACCTCCCCCTCCCCCGCCGGGCCATCACACACCACACACTGCCCGCTAGGCCTCACAAGCTCCCCCACGCAGCTCTGGCACACCACGTGCCCGCAGCGCTTCATCACGCATACTAGGGATGAAGGACCGAGCGTCTTCTTGCATGAAGGGCAGATGCACTCCTCCGCGCCCCCGGCCTGCTGCTCAACAGTGAACAGAACAGGAATCAGGCTCTTGAGCGTCATCCGGTGCTTCGGCTCAGAGGCACGGCACACTGTCTCCAGCTTCCCATCCTTCTCCCTCAGCGACAGGCCGACGGGCGCGTCGGGGGTAAGAGATGGAAGCCAGAAATCAGGCAACTTGGCACGGCGCGCCTCGGCTTGCTCGCGCTCGATCGCTTGCAGCGCTGCTGCCTCGGCGTCGGCAGCCATTTGCGCCGCTTCAGCCGACAAGTCCAGTTTGCGCTTCATACCGCGTGCTGTGGGCAACCACAACATCAGCCATGCGCATGCATAAGACATCATCAAGAGAGGAGCTCACGTTCTCCCCCAGAGGCCCCAGTCGCGGCCGGCTCCCTCCTCCCCAGCCCCGTCTGACCCCTCTCAAACTCCCTCAACACCCTCTCCCTGGCCCTCTCCCTCCCTCTCTCCCTCTCCGCCGCCTCCTCCCTCTCCAGCTCCCTAACCCTCCTCTCATACCTCCTCAAATCCCGCTTCTGCTCCAGCAGATCCTGGATCACACATTCCCTGCAATACAGGTGTCCGGCCTGGCAGCACACGGGCTCCCTAGCGCGGGAGAGACAGAGGGAGCAGGCGGAAAAGGCACGCATGGATTCTGCGCCTAGGCGCTGGCGCTTCGTGCCGTAGTCGAGCTTCTTATACTCTGCGTAGGAGAAGACGGAGGAGGCGGTGTTGTTCTTGCTGTGAGAGCGCGTCATGGTGCGATGTCACGAGCGCCGAGTGCTGAGATGTGCGTGAGCGAGGTGCTGCTGCTGGTCAGCGCCTGGCTGCTCGCGGGCCAACTTAGTGAGCCGAGTCGGAGTTGCGGCTCCGGCACAGTGGCGAGTCACGAAATTTGGTGGACCCTAGCGTGGCCGGACGTCGAGTGCACGACTCGACAAAGTGTCAGTGTCAGTGTATGCGGCTCGCCCTCCTCTCCCACTTGCACATACACTTACGCCCACGCTTATCCACCGCATACTCCACCTCTACCACCACTGCTAGAGTATCGAATAAACTAGGACGCAGGATGACCACCTCCGGCCCTGTCAAGAAGGACGCGCACCCGTTCAGCCGCGAGGCGCTCGAGGCGCTTCTCACTAGACGTTTCTTCTACACCCGCGCGTTCGAGATCTACGGCGGTGAGCTCACCGCCCTCTGTGATGAGCAGGATTAGTGCTGACTGCGTGCATCGCAGGCGTTGCCGGGCTGTACGACTACGGCCCTCCCGGCTCGGCGCTGCAGGCCAACATCATCGATTTCTGGCGCAAGCACTTTATAATCGAGGAGGAGATGCTCGAGCTCGACACGACGATCATGACGCTTTCCGATGTGCTCAAGACGTCCGGTCATGTGGACAAGTTCACGGATTGGATGGTGAGGGATACCAAGACTGGCGACGTGCTCCGCGCGGATCATCTGGTCGAGGGCGTGCTCGAGGCCCGTCTCAAGGGGGACAAGGAGGCGCGCGGGTTGAAGGCCTCCGCGGCGCCCGAGTCGGACGCGGATAAGAAGAAGAAGCGGAAGAAGGACGTCAAGAGCGCTGCTGTGCAGCTGCCCGACGCCCTCGTCGCACAGTACGAGTCCATCCTGGCGCAGATCGACAACTACACCGGCGCGCAGCTCGGCGAGCTCATCCGCACCCACGCGATCCTCAACCCGGACACGGGGAACGAAGTTGGCGAACCGGTCGAGTTCAACCTCATGTTCGAGTCTTCCATCGGTCCCACGGGCCAGATCAAGGGCTACCTCCGCCCGGAGACGGCCCAGGGCCACTTTGTCAACTTTGCCCGACTCCTCGAGTTCAACTACGGCCGCGTGCCCTTCGCCTCGGCTCAGATCGGTAGGAGCTTCAGGAACGAGATCTCCCCCCGGGCTGGCCTGATCCGCGTGCGCGAGTTCACGATGGCCGAGATTGAGCACTATGTGGACCCGCTCAACAAGCGCCACGCACGGTTCGACGAGGCAAAGGACATTCTCGTCAACCTCCTGCCCAAGGACGTGCAGGCCTCTGGCCACACGACCCTCACCAAGATGACGATCGGGGAAGCGGTAGCGAAGAAGATCGTCGACAACGAGACGCTCGGCTACTTCCTCGGCCGCATCTACCTCTTCCTCACCGCCATCGGCATCGACCCCGCCCGCCTCCGCTTCCGCCAGCACATGCAGAATGAGATGGCGCACTACGCTGCCGACTGCTGGGACGCCGAGATCCAGTCGAGCTACGGCTGGGTCGAGTGCGTCGGCTGTGCAGATCGCTCCGCGTACGACCTCAGCGTGCACTCGAAGCGCACCGGCCAGAAGCTCGTTGTTAGGCAGGCCCTGCCCGAGCCAATCGTGGCCGAGCGCTGGACAGCCGAGATCGAGAAGAAGCTGTTTGGTCCCAGGTTCAAAAAGGACGCAAAAGCCGTCGAGGACGGTATCATGGCCCTGGACGAGCAACAGCTGCTCAAGCTCAAAATGGATATCGCGAATGGGTATGCCTCCTGTGAATATGCGATCTCACTTGCTAACGCGCCCCAGCCCGACCCCGCTGAAGCTCGCCGACGGCCGTGAGTTTGAGATCACCTCTGATCTTCTTACGATCTCGAAGAGGGTCTTCAAGGAGACTGGTGGGTTCTGCACTTCCTCTGTCAGGGCGCATGCTGACATTGTCTAGTCCGCGAGTTCACTCCCAACGTCATCGAGCCCTCATTCGGTCTCGGCCGTATCTTCTACTCCCTGCTCGAGCACGTCTTCTGGTCCAGAGAGTCCGACGAGAACCGTGGTGTCCTCTCCCTGCCCTCTGCCATCGCCCCCATCAAGGCTCTGATCGTTCCGATCAGCAGCAACGAGCAGTTCACCCCTGTCGTTCGCCAAATTTGTGAGTCCTCCCATTGTGCCCCTCTTTTCATGACTGACTGGCGCCCAGCTGCTCAATTAAGAAAAGCTGGCATCTCATGCCGTGTGGACGACTCGAACGCCTCGATCGGCAAGCGCTATGCCCGTAACGACGAGCTCGGCACGCCTTTCGGCATTACCATTGACTTTGCCAGTATGTACTCCACGTCCCACTTGATCTCCACACTAACGGGTCCTCAGCGGTCCAAAATGGCACCATTACGCTCCGCGAGCGTGACACGACCGATCAGCGGATCGGCAAGATCGAGCAGGTCGTCGCCGTCATCATCGACCTTGTTGAAGGCACGATCGACTGGACAGAGGCATGCAAGCGGCTACCTGCATATACTGGTGTGCAGGATGTGGATTAGACACACTAGCCAGCCGAGGACCGTAATGACAAGAACCATGATTGACCCGAATAGAAGTTGAGGTGATCAGCAGATGCTGTCACATCGAGGTAGCCGCAGCGCAGGCCGCAGGTGACCGCAGCGCAGGCCCCCACCAGTTCACACTTGTGCTTCCTTGTTCCGACCAATGCAGCTCTGACAATGCCATAAAGAAGTGTGGAATGCTGTCAAGCCCCGCCGCTGGGGGATCAGAGCTGGCTCATGACGAAGTCGGCATCTTCTCATCAACGCGCAGCCATGCTTGCGCCCACACATGTTCATGTTTGCGGAAGTGAGATGACCGCAAGGCTCTCACCAATGTTCGGAGGACTGGAAATGTCAGGAAACATGTAGTTAACTGATCAACGCCTGCCATATAAGATGTTCACTGCCCAATGCTACTGCTCATACACCAACCCCCGAACCACAGCATCGACACACCTCTCGTTCATCGACATGAAGCTTGTTGCCCTCCTGACGACTCCGACCCTTGCCGGCCTGACCCGTGCCAGCTCCGACCTCCGGGTGATGACTCCGGCGTACCTTGCGACCTGTGGTAAGCAGTTGTCTGTGGCCCTTACCTAGACCCTCCCTCTAACATGGGAGTAACAGAGCATACGCTTCTCGTATGGGAGGGTGGAGAAGTGCCTTACTTCCCTGCCGTGCTCCCGGGTGGTCGAGTGGAGGCTGCTCCTGTAAGCTAACTCTGGAAAGGACCGCTCCTCCTCGTAGTCTCACTACCCACCCAACCTCAAACCAGCTCGGGACTTTCCCGACAACCTCAGCTCACCAGTACATTTGGCGGGTCAACCTTGCAGCTGGAACGGCCATGTGAGCTTGCGGACTGCGGTATATGACAAGGCCTCATTTCATGCCGTTTCTCAGCATAATCACGGTGAAGGACGTCAGCGGCACCATGGCCTTCTCCGCTCCGGTGATTTCTATTCCTGTCGTTGAAGATGAGCGAAACTTAAAGAGTTGGCAGGTGGCCATTCATGCCGGTCGCAACACGAGTTGCTTGTGAACACGAATATGTCAGGGGTCTTAGAAGCTACAGTTTCCAGCAGAAGTTCAGGAGAGCTCGTTGCACAGTCATCCCTCTTCCAACGCGCTGCGCTTCCTTGTTCCGAACAGTGCAAACCCTTTTTTTTTTGACGGCGAATCAAAGATCGTATCAAAACTCCCAATCACGAGTCCACACGCCCATAGCCGGTCGTGTGGAAACAGGTTTTTTTCCCGTTCGCCCAAATTGGATCACGACAAACATGATCCTAGGAGCAGTGAGTGAACTGCGCCTGAGAAGACGATGCAGCATGCTCTTGCGCAGCGGTACTTCTGCATAACCAGTTCACGTTGTACGCCAAACCTCCACCAAACGATTCCGGCATACCACCCGACAGCAACCAAGCGGCCGCATGCCTTTTTCAAATACGACCTAACAAGGCCACAGGCATTAATTCAGGCACGGGCTGTATTCAGACTGTATTCAGGCTGACAGTTTGAGCACCGTTCAAGCTGGTAGTACCGCGAGTTTCAGCACGAGCACCGTTCAAGCTGGCAGCACCGCGAGCTGCTTGTCGACCTAGCACGAATAAGTGCAGCGACAGAGCCAAGACATAACAGTGTTGTTGCCATCCACGTGTTGCTTATATGGGTACAAGTATGCAAGCAATGAAACAAAATAATGCGTTGCAACAAAAATAAGCGGTCCCTGGAGACCCTTGCGACATTGCGATGACGTCAGAGTCGGTGCTGTACGCTGAGCGTCGAAGCTCCACACGCTCAGCGCTGCGTTGAGGGACATCCAACCGAGTTTTATCTTCAAACTCCAACTCTCTCAAACGTTACGCCTTCAGCCCCTGCATTTTTACTCTACCTAGCCTCAATAAAACACAACACAACCCACGAATGGCCCTCCTGCCCATGGCCACATCCCTCATGAATACCATCCGCGAAGAAGCCACAATCGCAACAACCAGCGCCGCAGCTGGCGCCTCCCATTCCGTCGCTGGTACGAGCGCGAGCGTCGCTGTCGCTGGGCGGGCGGCGCTGGCGCATACGGTGGAGAGAGGGGTGGGGATGCAGATGAGGGAGCAGGTTGCTTCCAGTGGGTCATTTCCGGCCAAGTGGGAGTGCGCGAGCTAATACTATGTGCAGTGTCAACAGTATCCAGAACATTCGAGGCCGTCCCGATACCTCCGGGCGCCAACTCCGTCCTCCGATCCGAGTCCTCCGTCCTACCGGGAGCGATCGCGAACGACCTCTCGACCTCCGTGCGCGGGCAGGTCGAGAATGCGCTGCAGCAGGGGGTGGAGGAAGCTATGGACCATGAGGTGCACGGAAGAGGGGTTGTGACGGGCGGGGTTGTGGAGGCGTTAAGCAGTGCCAACAAGTAGGTCTGTGTCCAATGCGTGTGGCTTGAGGCATGTGCCACCGTTCAATCCTGTAATGATCGCGATGCATATATTTATGAGCGTACTATACAATAACATACACGTCTTCATGCCGGTATCTGTCTGCAGTGTTTTGGTGTCCAGAAGCATGCATTTCACACCAGTTGCACCGATCAAGCCGCAGGCGCCGGAGGACGGGTGGCCACAGGACTTCCTGGTCGGTTCGGGTGCGGCTCCATCTGGTCGACGGCGGTCTTGGCCTCCTGCCAAGCTTCCATATTCTGCTTGCACCACTCGCGGTGTGTGCGCGCCAGGGAGAGGCACATATCCCGGAGGTCGGCGACCTTTTGCCGTTGGAAGCGGTCCAGGTCCGCTTGGATCGTCTGGGACGCGTATCGCAGGTCCTGGGCAGACGCTTGCAGGGCATCCTCCAGCTGCATAAACCATCAGCACTGGACTCCACACGAGAATCATCCCTGCTCACTTGTGAAATCTGCTCTCTCGTCTTACTAATACTATTCCTACGCGCAGCCTCAGGATCCACATCCATGATACCCTGGATCGAATGCGACAGCGTGTTGAGCAGGCCAAACCCGCCTGCCCTCTTCCGCGCCGCCGGCGGTGGCGTGGCGCGAGTCACAGATCCAGAGGGAAAGGGCGACTCTCCCTCCTCCTCAGCCTCCGGCTCTTGGGAGCTCTCCCGAGCCTCTGCCTCGGCGTCGGACGATGCCCGCCGAGCGGCCGTGGCCGTGTCAACGTGTAAGCTGCCCGTCAAGGCGCTGTCGAGCCGCTTTGCTTCGGATTCGTTCCGCTCCAGCTCCTCGAGCGACTCGCGTTTGTTATCCAAGAGTTCCTGGGTAAGCTCATACTGGAGATGCTTCTGATGCCGATACGTAAGAAGCTTCTTGATGATGCTGGCGAACTGGGTGTATTCTTGCAGTGGTTCGTACCATGTCTGTTCGAGTTCTTGTAACTATGACGAGAGTTAGACCGCGCTCATGTGCATGCAGGTATGTGCTTACCAGACGCGCAGTGGACATATACGTGGCATCGACAGCCTGTCCGGTCTTTTCCATCGCATTCGCCAACGCACCAGTCTCAGTCAGACTGAAGCCGTTCAATGCAGCGCCGAGCTCCGAGTTATCGTGGGAGTAGTCTGCAGGAAGACCATTGAGGTGATGTCATCCAAGGACCCTTGAGAGTACTTACCACTCCAACGCTTCATCGACCTACGTGTAATCTTCTCCATCGTGCCGCTCAAATGATTTTGGAACTTGTTCGTGAATGCTTCGGAATCCAGGAACCGCTGGTCAGGCCTGCGCAACGGCTGTGCTGCGGACGGGGTGGGGATCGCAGCGTACACGGCAGCGTAGCTGCTGTCCGCTGGATCGTGTGCCGGCGCCTTGAGCGAGTTCTTGGGTAGCTGGGACAAAGGAGGGGAATGCAGGACCTCAGACTATGCGCGTTTACTTAGTTTCTGGCGGGGAACAATAGGATGGGTGGCTCACCCATGACACGTCCCGATCGAGGAAGCGATGGAAGACGTGCTCGTTGGACAGAATCGGGTGCTTTGCGACCCGGTTCAAGAACACCTGGAGCATCCGTTTCCGCCTAGCGATCATCGCCGCGTCCTCTTTGGCTTTGTTCTGCTTGACCGCGTATTCGCCGATAGACTGCTTCACCGGTATGGGAGGGATGATCAGCGTGGGGTATAACTTGACGAGGGAGTTCCGCAGCGATTCGAACTCGGAGTATCGACGGCGGGCTTCAACGTTCTAGAGGTGCATCAGAACGGCATACGCGCGCTGTCGCGATCGGTGCTCACCCCTGTCCGGATAACATATACAATATACGATGAAGAGGAACCTTCTGAGGTCTTCAATGCGTCTACAATCTACGCGCATAATGATGAGCTCGGGACAGATCCAATAGACATGCAGCCTACCAGGATCTCTACATCCTCTCCAGAATGGAGCCACATATCGCGCGTGCAACAAGGTTCATTCTTAGGTGCCGCAGGGAACGCGGCCTTGTACGGCGAGGGGAACGGCTTGTTGGTCGTCGGCATTGGGCTTATTGTCAGGCTCGTCTTTGCGGACTGGGTCGCGGTCTCGGGTTCTTCCTCTTCGCCAGCCGCGTTCGAATCGGAGTTGGCGCTCTCATCGATCGGGGGGGACACGTCGTCCTCTGTCCTGAAGGGGTTGATGTCCTCGTCGCCGTCCATGGTGGTAGGGCCTCGAAGCGCGGGTGGTGTCCGATGATGAAGGAGGGGAAGAAGAAGGGCGTAGGTTGGTGCGCCCCCGAAGAGATTCGGTTGCTCTGAAAGGCAAGGGCACGTAACGCAGCCGGCGCAGTGCGAAGCCGCTCTCGACAACGGCTCCGTCAGTCACGTTCCAGGGGCCGCGCCACCCGCACAAAACAGCTTCCGCTGAGGGTCCTCCGTCGAGAAATTCGCCGCGTCTTTTGGTCGTCTCCAACGCCGGCGACACCGTCCCATTTTTACCATTCCAGACCGGCCCGATGGACACTGGGTTCACTCGACTGTCTATTGATTGACCCCATGAACATCTATGATACGCGTATGCTTGCGTCGACTTCGACCGCCGCTCTCGCGAGCATCGCATGCGACGTCAGGCAAGGGCGCAGCACGCGATCTTCCACCTCATCACGGTCTACCTCGCGATCTACCTCCCCACCGCGACCCACCGCTTCCTCGAGGCTCACTACAGCCTCCCTCTTCATCTGTGACAGTGCATGCCCTGAAGTCTATCAAAGAGACCCTATTCCAGGCCCCTCACGAAGAGAGCCTAGAAGACGACGCAGTGAGTGCTGCTTCCTGGGATGATGTCGCACTTGACTAAAGGAGATTGCAGATAAATCGCGACATCAGGGACGTACTAAAGGAAGGAACCGCCCGACGAGCACCGCGAAATCAAGACGAGGCCAAGGAAGACATGTCGATAAAGCGGCGGATCAAGCTCCCTCCGAACTCTTCAGTCGCATATTCTACGGTGCCCGAGCGTGCCAAAGGCATATTCCGCAAGGACCAGGCGAGCTGGAGGGAGGAAATCGCCGCCCTCGCGAACCCCGACCACCCGATGACCCTGAGCCGGAGCGAGCTCGTTGAGGTGCTGGTCGCCCTGCTCGTCAATCGGACCTTGTTTGAGCGAGCAACACGCATGATCAGGGATGTCGCAAGGATGCGCTCCAATTATCTGAGGCAGATCTTCTCATTGGACACTCTCGAGATACTTGTGCAAGCCGCCGACCGAGGATCCGCGTACAACTGCATATCCATCCTTGTCGACATCATGTTCCGACTGCATTTTCCGTGGCACGCACAGTACTGGCCCGTTCTGAAGCGCTGGGAGCACCGCGTACCCCGGATCGAGCTGGACAAATGGATGACGAAGGCCGAGCTAGAGGCAGAAGACAAGGCGGTGTCAGCACGAGACCCCCCATTTCGCGGGCTCGACGGCGATGAAAAGGCCACTGCCTATCGAATCTGCCATTTTGTGATTGACTCTCTCTTCCGGCGCCATCATTATATCGAGCTTGTCGATTTCCACACCAGCATGATCAAGTGTGGGGTCCGACCATCCATCATATCCTATAACCGTATCCTGCAGTCATACTTTCGCTGGTTCCTATATCCCGACTTCCATGTGCCCCAGCATCGGCGTCTCTCCTTCCCGATGTTAATGGAGAGGGTTCAGGATACGCTGAACGCCATGTCCCACGACAAGGTCGACGCAACGCACCATACGCGGTCGATCCTACTCTATGGCTTTACACGAACTCTACTCATGTCGACGAACGCAGAGTTGAGGGTGAGATGGGCTGCTCTCGGACCTGCGATCGGACGACTGCGAACACTTGCAAACACCAGTATCCTGATGCGCCTCAGCTGGACGGAAGCACTCCTTGAGTGGGAAGAAGCGCGCTGGAGGCGGATAACACATCAGAAATACAAGCTGGACGTGCCTGTCAGCCGTCCAACGGATATAGAGCAAATTCTGATGGGATGGTTCGCCGAAACATTCAAGGCAATGCAAGAGAGTCTAAAAGTCAGCGGTCGCCACTGGGCCGTTTGGGAGACGCTGACCATCGAGGACCTGTTGCACGAAGTCAGGATCTGCGTTTACAACATGCGGGCTGCCCTCATGGAAAGCGAGCCCGACTTCGATACCGCCGCGTTTTGGTTCCAACAAATGAAGCCGGCTTACGAGCATGGCATGAAACGCCTGTCTCTTCCCGAAAATCGCGCCTTGGCTGATGCTGAGGAGACTTTCGACGCGAACTACGAAGCAGCCACCGTACGATTCGTTGCTCGCGCCCTGAATGTACAACGCCTCAATCAGGCCCTCGGTGCGATGACCTTCGCCGGCTACATCAAGAATGCGCGCACCTTTGTTGGACTCTGGCATACAATCCTGCCGGCGATTGCTGTGGGAGAGCAGGGCTGGGATGACGTCAACGGTGTGCACAAGGCGCTCCGAATCTTCATGGACGGCCTTGAAGCACATCGGACGCTGAAAAGCGTGAATCAACCGGGACCCGGGGGAGGACCCGGACCCGATAGACGACTCAAGCACGTGTTCGTCAACAATAGCGACCATAACGTACTTGCGTACCTTCTGTGGACAGCAATGGTGGGCTCTACCTCGCATCAGAGTCTGGGTACAGCAGTGCGCGAACCGGATTCCGGGCTACGGCAACGAGTCACGTACCTTCAGAGCATCTTCGAACGATGCGGCGTCGAGCTGCCCGAGGAGATCTGGAATGTGGCGACCTCGAGCCTTGTATACTTGTGTAAGAAGCGGGACGAGGCACTGGGGCAGACCGACTTGGATAGCGTCCGATGGCAGTATGAAGCTGCTCAAAGCGCGAGGGATCCCAACAAGGACAGTACGTTCAGGTTTTTCGGCGTCAAGTTCGACGTTAGATACGCTTAGATAGAACCGCATTTGTATTTTTAGCACTGCATACATACCATAGGACATAATTGTAGCAAGATCTGGCAGCGACGTCAGGATTACGAGCTCGACAGTGCGTTGTGTCCGTCAGAGTGCCATCTCCTCGGAACGTCTTCGTATGGTACAGTACCCAGCCAGTAATGGCACTGCACCATCTGCCTAGTACCGGTTCCAAGAACGATACGTGGCTCTTATTGTTTGTCTTCAGCGTCCTCATGGCCCTTAAGCTTCTTGGCAAGAAGTTTTCCACCCACCTGGAGTGCGGTATGAGCGGGGTGATGTACACGTAGCGAGATCTCTCACATTTCTGATGTTTACCGCAGCACGTTCAATACCCCTATCTTTGCTTTGCTTGTAATAACTCAATGCCTCCTCAAGATGTCCACCTATATTCAAGACGTTCGAACCCAGATTGCAAATAGTGAGCAGTACTTGACTTACCTGCTTCAAGAACCGCGGCCAAGTTGAAGCAAATTTCGGGATCATCTGGAGCGAGACGATGTGCGATTCTGTAAACAAGTCAGTCGGACCAGCCTATTAAATAGCCCTTATTATATACCGGAGATGCTTGAGTGCGAGCTCTGGTCGTGACAGTGGTGACATTATGTACGCGGACGCCAGATCTACACGTCCCAGATGTCAGAATGGAGGTATGAACGCATTTCCACGAGTTTCGCACTTGTATGCGCATCAGCGCTTCTTGGTTCCATATCAATCGACTCCAGCCATGCATCGATGGCGGCGTCATAATCCTCTGTGTGACAGCATAAGTGTGACTCTGACGGCGCAATGCACGTGGCTCCTCACTGGCATGATATCGGATGACACCGAGATTGTATAACGTATGGGCGGTACGGCGGATCTGCACACTTCGCTCGTAGCACTGAGTCGCGCCCTCAAGGTCGCCCTCTTCAAGCTTTTGTGTACCTTCTTCCAGTGCTTTGATAGCCTCTGCGTCCGTAGGGTCGATAAAGGATGGTGTAGAGGTTGACGAGGCGAACCCTGGAAGAGTGCATTTTCGGTGAGAATCCTCAAAAAAACATTAGAAACAAGGCCAATCACGCATTATTAAAGGCCGTGAAGGGCGCGACACTGCTGGGATCCATCGTGGTGCGGTCTTCACAACACTTCGCGAGGCGTGGCGCGAGACAGAGGAGGACAAGACACGAGCAAACATAGTTCTGAGCAAAGGCATCACAGATTTGATAACAAATCCTCCGCGTTTCGGTCGCCCTGAAGACCAGACAGTTTCAAGGAGATAAAATGCCGAAGAAATTGAAGACTCAATGCGTTGTTTGCGACGGGCGGCCGAACAAGACAGTATTGCGAAGCAAACCAGGAGCGGAAGTTAGCGCAAAGAACTTTTTGCTTCCGCGGCTGTTCTGTCCGCTGATAACCGCCGCGACCTTTCCCGGTGAGATTTGGGACAAACGATTCTGACGTTAATGATCAAGACAGTCTTATTTGATTCATCTTTACACAACTTTCTTTGTATATATGTATTGTACAGCCCTTGACTTGAGTCTTTTCTCTTCTCCTGTCTCTTCTGTATCCGGTATAGACATCAGCGTTCGTTCGTGAGGGTCCGTGCATATCATAACAACACAACAGCGGCAGGCTGCCTCCAACGTCCTCAAGAAAACGATACAACACATCACGCCGGCTTGGCGGCCATGCCGTGCCCAGTTCCAGTCTATTCGGCGTGCGTCAATGGGTCGACCCAAACCACGCCGTCTCGTTCTTGCCAAGCATAGGCAAACTGATGCAGGTAGTCCTTGACCCCGCTCGCGAGGCGTAGCTTGGACGTGCCACGAGCGGGATCGTTGGCACCTGTATGCCTCTCTTCGCCAACAACAATGTAGGCTACATTTCATCAGCAAGAATCATCAACAATTTCGGCAAGTCGACATACCAAGCCCAAGGTAATGCTCGTTTTCTAAGCCGACCAAAAACTCTTCAAGAATCTCCTGGCCTTCATTGGCGTGCAGCGCATGGAGGTCGAGGACGCACTCCATCCTCTCCTCGGATGTTGGCGCGCCTTCTCTAGAAACGCCCAAGACGACGCCCAAGCCGCTGCCGCACGGTTTGCCCCTGCTTGTCCGGTCGGCCGCGTCGTCAGCGGCCCAGGTCTCACGATTCCTGACGGCGTCTTGGGCGATCTTGGCACGCTCCTTGACAAGAAGACGAGCAGAGTGGGCGAGCTCAGCCTGCATGCGCGCATTCAGGTCCGCAGCGGCGCGGGAGAAGCTCTTGGCCGCTGCGCCATCATGGCTCCTCCAAGCGTTGGCAGCCTTGGTGAGATTCGCGTTGCGGTTCGCGGCGAGCTGGTGGGCGCGATTGCGGTATTGCATGTAGAGCGCGTTGACTGACGGCCCGGTCGGCAAGGTCGGAAGGAGTGATGGCGGCCTCAGGCGAATGCGGTTCGATGGGCGGGGCTGGGGCATGCGGTCAAACGCTCCCTGCGGGGCAAACTCTTGCGACCCGCGCGACTGTTGGGGCGTGACCATGAACTGCCTGCCACTGACAGCCATCTGAGGACCATAGCCCCTGCCGCCGCTCGGACCCTTGACCGCGGTCGCGAACCGGCTGCGGCCAGGATCGAACCCTCCGCGGGGTGCGCCGAAGGGGTAGGAACCGCGCCGACCAAGCTGGGGGAAGTCATCGCCCACTCCACCAGCGGGCGGGGTCTGCGAGCGCGACCCGCCTGCACGGTTGGCGGCGATGACGGCTTGGACTTGCTGCTGGTCCCAGCCGGCGGGGATCTCGTGAACGAACTCGCACTGCTCGCCCTTGGCACACTGACCGCGGAGCCAGAAACGACACAGAGCGCGCTCGATATCGTGACTGCAGCAGGGCTCGTCAGTATTTCCTCTCGAAGACGGGCAAGGGACACACCTGAAGCGACAATCCGCCCTGCGACACTCACCCTGGAGGAAGTACCTGCAGACGCGGTTTGGCACGCCCTGCGGCCTCGCCCCAGGGCCCATCATTCCATACCTCGGACTGACGCGCCCGCCATTAGCCATACGGCCATATTCCTCCCTCGGCACCACAAGCACCCGACCAGCGCCATGCGGGTGCGCCCGGGGATGTACATGATGCGCGCCGTTGCCGTTATGCGCCGCGCCCGCGGGCCCCGCGCCATTCTGCCTATCGACAAGCCAGGCGATGGCGCCCTCAAAGTCGTACCCACTCTCCTGGAGGGCCTGCTCGAGCTCCTGAGGCGACGCGGACGTGCCAAACATCTGCACGAGCATCTCCATCGGCGTCATGCCCATGCCGTCCTCGCCCTGGGCGTACTGGCCCGCATAAGGGCCCTGGAGCGGGTACCCGTCCTCGTCCAGCCCGCCCATGAGGTACTGGGAAGGCATGTGCAGCATGTCCTCGTCCGAAGGGGGCGAGCCGTCGACGCCGAGCATGTCCATACGTCCGAACTGGCCGCCGAGCGCGGTCATGTCGTCGTCGCTTGTGGTGGCATACGGGTTGGGCGCTGTAACGCCGAGCATGTTCATCTGCCCTGGGATGTCGTACGAGTGTCCCGGGCTGCTGGCGCTGGCACTGCTCCCTCCAGAGCCGTCAACGTCGTACGGCGAGCAACCGTAGGGCACGCTGAGCAGACCACTGCCGTTCGCCGCCTGCTGCTTCGTGGGCATGTAGAAGGGCGAGAACTCTTCGTCGTCGAGCGTGTCGGAGCGTGGGCGCATGCGGATCGGCTGCGTGCCGCCGGCTGTGTTGGTCGGCGTGCCGGTCGCGGTGTTCGACTTGACCGGCGTGGCATCATGACTTGCTGGCGTGCCAGGGCGAGAGTCATCATCATCGTCATCCTCTCCCTGTACAGCGACGACGCCCTTGCCCGCCGCTCTGAAGCTCGCGGCAAGTGGACTAGGCACGGGCGACTCCTTCGTATGATCCGGCAAGAGCGGCGCGGCGATGGCGAGCTTGCTCGAGAAGCTCGGGGTGAGCAGGCCGCTGCCGCTCTCGCTGCCCGAATGATGTGCCCATAGGCTGTCCCCCGGGCTCTCACGGCCATGCGTGGCGGACGGCCCGCTCGCGCTGAAGCTTCCGCTCATTGCGCTCAGCGGTCGGCCAGAGCCGGGGCGGAACTCGAGCGCTTTGGCGTTCAGGTAGCGCGGTGAGCTGGAGGGCGAGGCGGTGCCCGCGGAGGCTAGGTCGGAGCTGCTCAGGCTGGTGGGGAGCATAGGGCGCGCAGAGGGCATGCGCACGCTTCCGAGGCGCGGGGAGGGGGTGGGCGAGTCGGAGAAGGTGCTTCCAGGCCCGCCGTGCAGCCCCGGAGGACCGCCGTCGCTCTCCTCGCCCGAGAGGGCAGAGTTGGCATGCGCTTGGAGAAAGACGCTCGTGAGCCTGCTTGCGCTCACAGGCGTGTGCGGCCGGTTCCGGGCGCCGAAGCTCGCCGTGCGGCCTGACTGGCTCAGGAGGGTCGGAGTCTCTGGCCGACGGGCGGAGTGCTGCGAGGCACGCGAGGAGGGGCGGGAGAGGTTCTGCGGGCGCTTGATTGGCGTCAGCAGCGAGAATGGCATGCCTAGAACGTCGTTGTGGTGCTTGTGCATGAGGTCGAGGACGTGCGCGTCTAGGTTTGCATCGAACTGCGCGGTGTCATCAGCATACATCCAGCGTGGAAAAGCAAAGAAAGGACGAACCTCTGTCCCATCGCCACCAAAACTCTCTCTGAGCGTCTTTCTAAGCTCCTGCTCATCCTCGTCCCTCACATACCCCACAACACGCCTGACAAAGTCGTTTCCGCCTAAACTGCTGATCGGGTCGCGCGCCTCGCCCTCGCTCTCCCCATCGCTGGTAGGCCCGAGCCCGACGGGCGACGTGCCGAGGTCGTCGAACGACGCGGAGGGGCGGTACTGCCGTGCGAGGGAGGCGAGGAGGGCGCGTGTGTGCGGGTACTTTGGGTTGGAGGGGGGCATGGAGATGGCGGGCGCGAGTGCGGATTGCGGCGTTAGCGGTGGGGAGGTCGACAGGTCGGTCGACATGGTCGGCATGCTGCTCTATGCGAGTTTCGTGGGTGGTTGATGGCGAGTTATGTTGTGGTGATGCCGTTATTCGGTGTGTGGGGAATGAACGAAGAGCGTGTGGCGAGATCGGGGCTCGGTGGTACAATGTACAGTTTCTTGCTTCCCTTTTGCGTTCTTTTCTTTGCAGTCTTTGCTCCTTCGTCAGGGCTTGCTATTGCTCTTCCCTTCTTCCTTTCTTTCGCGTTTTTCGTTCGGGTGCTGGACGAGGGATGCACAAATGGTATCGAAGGCGACAGCCGTGTGGCGTTAGCGTCGTCCGAGCGCGATGCGGCCTTTCTCGGTAATCTGCGCGGGTTGTGCCAGCGTGGTGCTAGCAGTATGCAGGCAAGTGCAAGCAGCTGGTGGTCGTCGAGGATGAAGAAATGTCAAGAGAGGGGGAGGTGCCGGACCAGCCCTTGGATGAAAGAGGGAGTCGGGGTCGTGCTCGTTACCCGTGCTCGAGGGATGCCTCGCCTGGGGAGAGAGCAGGCGTCGATTGATGGGAGCCTGTGCGTCCGGGTGCGACCACCCGCACCCGGCCATGTCCCATTTCTGCTCCCGTTCCCCGCAATCCATCCTATTTTGCCTGCCAAACCCCTGTGACGAAATTATAATCGTTTCAACCCTGCTAAAGAACAGGTTTATTATCAAACAAAAGTGTAACAATGACCACCTCGATTACAATGCGTCTTCCACGTCACAGTGCTACACCAGGCAGACCGCACCCGCCAGCACACGTGCCGTCATCCCACGTGCCCGCGCTCGCCGACCGGCCTTCGTCCGCCCCTCTCTGCGGGGCCAGACCTCTGAGGGTCAAACTGGCGCAACAATGGCAACATCCGTGTCTCACCTGCTCACAATCCCTCCTCTAGCCCCTGAGCATCTCCAAGGGCCGGCCCTGTTCTAACAAGGGAATGTACAGCACCACCTCTGCAATCTAACGACCCAAGAAGCCCAGGGCCCCCGGCGTGTCCCTATCGCATACTTATTCCCGCATCTTCGCACGTCGGCGTTGCCACCCGTTTTCTGCTTCGCGACGTCCCTGTTTTTCGCAGATAAGGACCAGAAGCTGGGCAGCGCTTCCAGGAACCCTGCCTACGGGACTACTGATAACGCCGGACATCAGTGCTCACCCGCGCGTTTTCTGCCGTGCCCGGGAACGCCATTGTCAATCTGTGCAGTCCCAGCAGCATCTGCAGGAAATAAACAACCATAAACAACCTCCTGCACCGGACTCGGAAATCGTGGGGTAGGGGACGCGTCAGCCCCTCCCCTGCATCCCTTGCCCTGCCCTCGCCAGCGTGTGGACTCGGACACGCTGCGTGCACGTTGTTTCCCGCGGTGTGGTGTGATATTCGAGGCGCGTATTGTCAGGCCTGGATCGCGTCATGGAGCCTTCTGGCCCAGAAGTTGGAAAGCATCTGTGCTGGGGCGTGCAAACACATGTACTGTACACCTCACGGACATTTGAGCCTTGCTGTCCTTTGACAATATGCGCCAAACAAATTACGATGCAGCATTCCGTTTCATGTTATGAGACATGGAGAGTAGGATGTTGACCATGCGATCCCCAAAGCTTTGCCAGTTGCGTCCTGTTCCGCCTGGAAAGCCGCTATGTGGCTGTCCAGGCACGACAGGATGGTCTGTGTCATGACTCACATACTACATGCGCAGTAGTGCAAACAGCGACTGAAATTTGTATGCTGCTGCTGGTCTTAGTGTGCATCTGCAGAAGCAGGAAGCTCCCTCTTTGCCGCCCTCTCAGCGTCGCTTCGCGCAAGCAGTTGTCCTTGAGGGATAAAGCAGGCCGCATATGCAATTATGAAATCCAACTATAGATACATCCAAAAGCCATCATATCGCTCGTGTATGAGGCCGTTCAAATTCCAAGGTATGAAGGTATCAAAGTGAATGTGGACAGTGTGCGGTATAAAGTGTCA
This sequence comes from Calocera viscosa TUFC12733, assembly GCA_001630345.1. Lineage (NCBI taxonomy): Eukaryota > Fungi > Basidiomycota > Dacrymycetes > Dacrymycetales > Dacrymycetaceae > Calocera > Calocera viscosa. The sequence goes on along the minus strand of KV417266.1, from coordinate 1,183,237 downwards.
AGTGAGCGTACTGGTGCGCACTGCAGCACCTCCCGAGAGGCTCAGGCGGTGTCGGCCCTCCTGATCCCAGGGGGCGTCGTCCTGTCTTCCTCTTCCTCCTCTTCCTCTTCCTCCGCACTGTCCTCTTCGTGATCGTGGTGCCCGCGATTAACCTCCCGCGACCCATTAACGCCATTCAGAACCGGAGCAGCCGCGCCCTCCTCCACCTCCGCCTCATCCTCATCCTGAATCCCAAGCTGCTCCTTCACCCTCAAGTCCAATCCCTCAATATCGGACGCCAGCGAGTCCCAATACGTCGCAATCTCCTGCGGGCTGATGAGGGAAGGCGGCTCGCCCGCGTCCTCGTCCGCCGTCAGCTGTGCCTCCTTCAGCTCACCATCCCTCAAGCAGCAATCAATCAAAGTGCTCACCTCACCAAACACCTTCCTAGCGATCCCAGCAAGCTGCACTTTCTGCCCCACCTCCTCCCTGAGCCGCTCCAGCTCCGCAAGCCGACGCTCAATCTCCCGCCGCTGCGCCCGCGCTTCCTCAAGCATAAGCTCCTTTTCCCGGATACTCCGCTCCAGCTCGAGCTCCCCAGAGTCCGAAGCGTGCGAGGAGGAGGACACGCCGTCCTCCGTGAGCGCGGAGGCTGCGCTGGGCAACGTGGAGCGTCCGTCAGAGGCGAAGACGCTGTCCGTAGCCGTGTCCGTGCGTGACACTGGGGGCGGCGCCTCAGGCGCAACAGTAGTAGCAGCGCTGTGCAGGCCGTCCGCAGCCATTCTGGATGGTGGTAGCAAGCAAAACAACAAAGAACAAACAGACGGAAGGCAAAAAAAGGGCGGTTGCGGTCAACGTGCGCGCCCGCGTCGACCCAGCTCGTTTCGAGAAGTCCGAGTGTCGTCAGGGAACCCACAGCCTGGCGCAGAATGTGATTTTTCAGTTCTGCCGGCCGGAGCCGAGCATTTTTGCCTCCGCCGAGAATTTCGAGAGTCCTCACCGGGGAAGGACGCTGATCTCATCATTCATCCCTCCGCTACTCCCTTTCTCTCTGTCATCCCCCGAGGAAGAAAACGATGTCGTTCTTCGATTTCAACCGGGACAAGCAGGACAAGCACACCCCACCAGCAGCGACGGAGGCGAGCGACGTCCTCGCCGGCGCGCCCATCTCCCGCTCGGGCGGGGCGTCCTCCACCATCGCCCCCGGGTCGGGGGACGCGCTCACCGCTGCGGACCTGCTGAGCGCGGGCTCGTTCGACCCGGCGCGGCTGCATCCCATGGCCCAGCTGGGGGACAAGCTGGACTACCTCCTGCTCGAGGACGACAAGGTCAACACTCTCCCCGGGGCGGGCACGGCCCTCCCCAGCAGGGGGTGGAGCGACGACCTGTGCTATGGGACGGGGACGACCTACCTCTCCGGTGCGCTTACTTTCCCCTCCAAGCGCACCAGACAGCTGATAGGATGTGGATATGGTAGGACTGGCGATCGGCGGCCTGTGGGGGTTCAGGGAAGGCGCCGCGCGCCCGCTCGCTGTGTCCAACACGCGCCTGCGGATAAACAGCATCCTAAACAGCGTGACCCGGCGCGGATCCTTCATGGGCAACTCTGCCGGCGTGCTCGGTGCGCCCCTCTCCCTACCTCATCTCGCGCTGTGCTGATCAGAGGCTAGCACTGGCGTATAACGCCATCAACTCCTCTATCGACGCCTACCGCGGGAAACACGATACCTTCGGCTCCATGGCAGCGGGCGGACTGACGGGGGCGATGTACCGGTCAACAGGTACCTTTTTCGCATCCCTCATTGTCTGAATCATGCTGACACGGTGCAGCGGGTGTACGGCCAGCGCTCGCAAGCGCGGCGATCATGACCGCCGCTGCGGGCGCGTGGAGCTACCTCAAGACGGTTATCGTGTAGCTGTAGCTGCTTTTGCTCAGCATGGGGGAGCAGAACCCAGGGTTGGGGTAGACGGTGCGGCTTGGGGCTTGTGCGCGCCCGGGCTGGGGCGAAGGACGAAGGTTGATGAGTGACGGGTGATGGGTGACGGGGGAAGGTGAAGGTGGTCCGACGGGGGCGCAAGATATCATTGTATTTTCTCTGCACTACTCTAATTGCATTTCTCGACTCTCCAGCGGCACGGGGGTGCAGAGCGGCAAGAGTGCCTTTTGGTCCTCAATTATCTTTTTGGGCGAACGACGGAGGGCTGGACACTCCTCGGGAGTATGGATGTGCAGAAGTGGTGTAAGGCGCATCAGCTGCCCTACCACAACGGGCAATTGTGATCCAAGTCCAACAAAGATCTCTAACCTCAGCCACAGCCCTGGGTTACACGCAGCGTCATTTCATGGATATCATCAATGCCGCTAGCGTCAGCACCGGCCCGCCCAAGCTGGCCAACCATGATTTGCAAAGCAACCCACGGCCGACCCCGCTGGCCCGTGCGCAGCCGGAAATCCGCTTCGGCAACCGGACATCGCCACACGCTTTGAAGGCTAAGCGGGAATGCGGGTGTAGGAGGGTAGGAGGGCGGCGCAGCAGCAGCAGCAGGGGGTCGACTGCTCTGTGATGCTGCATTAGTGCCTGAGAGCTGTTGATACCTCGCAGCTACCGGTCAAGTTGCGATTGCAATCGGTGTCGAGGACCTGAGGGCGGTGCCAAGACATTTGTCTCACTCATCCTCGGAGACGGAGGCGAGGAAGCGGAAGGCGGATGGCGGTGTGGCGCAGCCCCCGCCGTTCCGGGGTCCTCGTGTGCGCCCCAGCGAATTCCATTTCCTCAAAAGCGACGGCGACGAGGCGAACCTGTCGACTGTTCACTGTTCACTCTGTTGTGCCCCGAATCGGTCTCTATCCCTACCTCCCACTCCCGTTCACCTCGACTTGCTTCCTGCTAGCTAGTGCTCTCGCGCGGTTATAACCCACCCACTCAGCGCGCGACAAGCCCCCCACACCCCATCCAACACCACACCACACCCACAGAGATGTCGAACAAAGACGTACGCCCCGCTCCCCCTCCTCCGTCCCTCTCCCACCCGCTGACACAGCCAATGAGCAGTACTATTCCGGCGGTGGCCCCGGGCCCCAATACGGACCGCAGTACGGTGGTCCGCCTCAGGGGGTGTGTCCTCTTTCTTTCCCTCTGTTGTGCGTAGGAGAGCGGGGCTGACCGACGTTGGCGTGCAGGGATACTACCCCCCGCAGGGAGGCCCGCCGCAGGGAGGGTACTACCCTCCCCCGCCGCAGCAGGCGTACCAGCCTGGAGGAGGCCCTCGTGCGTCCCTTTCCCCACACCTAGCCCATCCCATCCTCTCTAACACACCCTTCTTCGGTAGAATACTACCCCCAACAGCAACCGCAGTACCAGCAGCCCCCTCCCCAGCGGTCCGGCGGCGGGATGGCAGAAGGGACGTGCATGGCCTGTCTCGCAGGCGCGTGCTTGTGCTGCTGTGCAGAGGGTGCGTCTTCCCCCTCCTTCTCTCCCTCCCTCCTCTCCCCCTCTCTTCTCCAAACCCGAACACTCGCTCACGCCCAAAACAGACATGTGCAACCTCTGCTTCTAAACCCCCACACCCAGCCGATCCAGCTGAAGGAGGAACAGCCCCGTCCTACGCCCCATCCTATGCCTATGCCAGCCCACGAACCCTTCCTACCCTACCTGTACACTCGTTACGCCCCCCAATCCAGAGCTTGTAACAGTATCAGTACCCCGACCAGTTCAACCGAACGTTTTTTTCCCTTAACGAGTCTTACATAACAGAGTTTGTGTCTTCCCTCTTTGTGAGAGTGTGCGCACGGGGGTGGTTGCTGAGGATGTGATCTGGTGTGGGATCTGTGGTTGTTCTCCTGCGCAGACCAATCGCCGGTGTGTGTCTCAGGGCCCTCCTCTGCCCACCAAAGTGCCCGGACACGTCCTAAAATAGCCAGAGGTTGGGCGTAAAGTCCGATTAAGCATTACAGTGCTCTAAGAGTGAGAGGCCAAGTGCCAAGTAAACCAAATACGCCCAAAAGGACTACTCTAAACGTGCACGTGCAAAGAAGTGGTCGCTCATCCCGCACAGCAAAGGTTACTCACCCCCCAACTATCGCACGTCATCCACATCTGGCCCGTATGCCCATTGTTGAACCCGTACAACCCGCGCACTTGCACTTCCCGCATCAGGAGCGTGTCACCCCCAAGGGTGCAGGGGGGGAGGGTGCTGTTGAGCGCGGAGAGAAAGCTTGCGGGGTCTGGCTCTGCGGTGTCTGGTTCTGCGGCGGCAGAGGAGGAGGGGTACGGGTAGACCACGTTTAGACATGTCGAATTGTGGACTTCTAGATGACCTGGGAAAGGAGCTGCGTGAGCATAGGCTTCGCAATGGGGATGAGGAGGCGTACAGGCAGCGGGGGCGGAGGGGGTGCAGCAGAGTGCTGTACTGCCGAGAGGGCAGGGGGAGCTGCTGGATTGGTCTGGCTCGTCAGAGAGGCTTAGGTCTCCGGAGGAAGAGGCGCTGGTGGTGCTGGTGGCGTTGGTGACGTAGACAAGCGCAGGGTGGGACGCAAGACAGAGGGGGAGGCAGAGGTGCGATGCGCCTGACTGTTGTTAGCCAGCAGCCATGATAGGCGAGGGAAGGGGGGGAGGGAAGGGCGTACCGGACCAGATGCAGTTTCCGGAGATGTGCAGAGGGGCGGTGAGGTTCTGTGGGAGGGTCGTGAGGCCCGGGGTTGGGGATGCTGTTACTAGTAGGGTGGGGAGCAGGGAGAGCAGGAGGCGCAGGGAGAGCAGGGAGAGGTGCATCGCTCGCCAAGCCGCCAGAGGAAAGGAAGGCGAAAAAGCGAGTGAGGGAGCGAGGGTGAAGCTGAGAGGCAGAGCGCAGGCTCGCTGGGGCGACAACCCCAGGCTGGAGCCAAGAAAAGAAAGCGCACCAGGGGGACTGCCGCTGCATGAGAGCAAGAACATATATACTCTTGTCCAGGTTTGTGCAAAGGAGGCATGCAGGCACGCCTGCTCCTGCTCCTCCGAGGCGCGGCACTCGCTCGGCCTAGCAGGAGGACCGAGAGGAACAATTCATAGGCAATTGATGCATGATCCAGGTACGCCCCGGCAGCCGAGCGGAGCAGAGCAGGGGACGGTCAGCCATCTCAGTGCTAGTGCCAGGGCAGCTCCAGCTCTGGCTAAGGCGGAGGGCAGAGGTGTGAGGTGTGAACTGGGTGGGGAGGGCAAGCCATCTCGTATTGTTATTAGACAGGATTCGCAGCTGGCGCTCGGTCCGAGGGCAGGGGATGGAGCCCGTCTGCGCCAGTTATTCCGATAAACGGATCAGAGCAGTACCAGTTGCATTGACCCGTCAGGCGATGCTGCCCGGCTGCCAGTACGCTCAAGTTAGAAGTCATTGTCATGTCTGGCACATGCCAGTCAAGGTTCAACAATGATCATCCTCCGCTGGGCCACGGTGTGTGGCTCCGAATCCGTGCCGATCAGGGGCCATCCGGGCGGGATCAAGCGCACGCGTGTGGGTGTGATTGCCTCGAAAAAAAAAGTCGGCGCGAACTGGCTCGTCACGCTCTTCACCTTCACGCCCCGTGTGAGAAGCACGTTCACGCGCAAGGGCCTCGGATCACTCTCAAGATTTTCTTACCCTTGCATTAGCCTTGCTCTGCTCTGCGCCACTCATCTGCACTCCCCTCAGTCTCCTTTTCTCCCTCCTCCCTTCCCCTTCTTGCACGTAATGGATGTGAGCACACCCTCTCCCCCTGAGTGAGCCAGCACTGAGCGCCCCAATAGCCGAACTTCGTCAACGGCCTGCATGCGCTGCTGCAGACCGCGAGCAGCTCATCCGACACAATTCAGATAAAAGCCGTGCGTCCCCCAACCCCCTTACCCCGGTGAAGGCTCCGGCTGACACAGACCAAAGGCCACAGCTGCCCTCTCCCAACAGTACTACCGCAGCGCGCAGTGCGTGCCCGCGCTCTTCCAGATCCTCCTCTCCTCCCAAGACGCCGGCGTACGCGCGTTTTCCCTGAGCCTGTATGCATGCACGTACTGACATGAACCCAGGTCCGGCAACTAGCAGGCGTCGAGCTCCGCAAGCGCGTCGCGGCGGGGAATGGAAAGTTGTGGATCGAGAACTCGCTCGAGATCAGGACGGAGATCAAGCGGAAGCTTCTTGAGTCTGTGCTTCAGGAGCAGATGTGCGTGCGCACCAGTCATGCCATTTAAACAGGGGCTAACGAAATGCACAGTTCCATCGTCCGCCATACTGCCGCCCGTGTCATCGCCGCGATCGCGAATCATGAGCTGACGGAGAAGACGTGGCCGGAGCTGCTTCCCTGGCTGTACGGCGCGTCGACCGCACCCGCGGCTGCTACGCGCGAGGTGGGCGTGTTCGTGCTCTACTCGCTGACGGACAGCGTCGCGGACCCGTTCTCGGACCATCTCGCCGAGGTGTACGAGCTCTTCAGGCGCACGGTGCAGGACCCGGAGAGCATGGAGGTGCGTGTGAGCACGGTGCGCGCGCTGGGCATGCTCGCACAGTTCATCGATGCGGACGAGAAGGGCCAGGTCCGAACCTTCCAGGCCATTTTCCCACTCATCGTCGCCGTCCTCCGCGACTGCGTCGCCTCGGGCAACACGGACGGTGCGAAGCACGGGTTTGACGTCGTCGAGACGCTGCTCATCCTGGACACGCCCCTGATTGGAAAGAGCCTGCCGGACCTCGTCGAGTTCTTCCTCAGCGCGGCGGAGAACAAGGACGTGGACGAGGAAATCCGGGTGATGGCACTCAACGCGCTGATCTGGACGATCAAGTACCGGAAGAACAAGCTGCAGGCGCTCGGGATGGCCAAAGCCATCCTAGAGCGCATCATGCCCATCGGGTGCGAGGACGAGCCGGACGAGGACGACGAGGACAACCCGTGCCGGCTCTGCTTCCGCTGCATCGACACGCTCGCGACGACGTTCCCGCCGACGCAGGTGTTCCCGACGCTCCACGCCCTCGTCACGACGTACAACAGCTCCCCGGACCCGGCGCACCGCAAGTGCGCGATGGTCGCGTTTGGAGTGGCGATCGAGGGGTGCTCCGAGTTTATCCGACCGCACATCGTCAGCCTGTGGCCGTTCCTCGACTCGGGGCTCAAGGACCCCGAGTGGAAGGTGCGCAAAGCGGCGTGCATCGCGCTCGGCTGTGTATGCGAGTTCCTCGGCGACGAGGCCGCAGAGCGACACGAGGTCTTCCTCCCCCCCATTTTGACCCTCATGGCGGACAAGCAGACGCAGGCAACGGCCTGCCAAGCGCTCGACTCGTACCTCGAGTGCCTGGGCGACCACATCCTCCCCTACCTCGACGAGCTCATGGTCCGCCTCATCAGCCTGCTCGCGACCGAGGACCGGCAGCTGCAAGCAACGATCATCGGTGCGATCGGCTCTGCCGCGCACGCCGCCAAGGCCCGCTTCATCCCCTTCTTCCAAGACTTCATGAAGCACATCGAGCCCTGTTTCTTCCTGACCGAAGAGGCCGACCTGGACCTACGCAGCATCGCAGTCGACACGGCCGGCACGCTCGCCGAGGCCGTCGGCGCGGACGTGTTCCGCCCGTGCTTCGAGCCGATGATGGTGCAGGCGCTTGAGGGGCTCAAGCTCGAGAGCTCACGCATACACGAGTGCAACTTCCTATTCTTCATCGTCATGTCCCGCGTATTCCCGGAGCTTATGGAGCCTTACCTGCCCACGATCGTCCCCGAGCTCATCAAGAGCTGCCAGGAGAAGGAGTTTGACGTGACGGAGAGCGCGCTCAGCGCCATCAGCGCGGGGAACGGGACTGCCGAGGCACCGCTCGTCATCAAGTCTGACGAGGATGGGGATGTGGACCTGGACCTGGACACGGCGGACAACGTCGACGTCGACGAGATCCTCAACGTCTCCTCCGCCCAGGCGGTCGAGAAGGAGATTGCGGCGGACGCGATGGGCCAGATGTTCACCAATGTCAAGGTTCCCTTCCTGCCCTATGTCGAGCCGTGCCTCGAGGTGCTCGTCAGCCTGCTGGACCACTTTTATGAGGGGATCCGAAAGGCCGCTGCGCAGAGCTTGATCGAGTTTGTCCGGACGTTTTACTTTTTGGCAAATTATGAGTGGACACCAGGGCAGCAGTCGGTGAGTCCCCACACGGTGGAGTTGAGTGAGCGTTGCTGATGAGCGTAGCCACCCCTCCACGACAACGTCATCAAGATTCGCGATGTTGTGATGGAGGCGCTGATCGAGAGTGCGGAGAGCGACGATGACAAGTGAGTGGGAGCCGGTTTGATTCGAATGATGAAAAACTTTTAACTCAGCTCACTTCGACGCCACGGCGCATGAGACTATCACTTATTCAGTCTGACTCTCTCCTACACATGTTTCGTGCTTAGAACGCGTGCTGACGATTTCCAGGTCCTCAATCGCCACCATATGCAGCTCTATCGCCGAGCTGCTCACGTCCTACGGCCCGACGGTGATGGGCGAGTATGGCGAGCAAGTCGCCAGCCTGGCCATCTCAGTGCTCGACAAGTCCCACCTGTGCCAGCAGGACACCGACCAGGAGGAGACGACGCCGGAGGAGCAGATCGAGGACCAGGCAGAGTACGACTCTGTCCTGACGAGCTCGGCGATGGACCTCGTGGCCGGGCTTGCGCACGCATACGCCGGCGGATTCAAGACTGCTTTCCCCAAGTTCCTGCCCCTCATCGCCCAGTACGCGGGTAAGGCGCGCAGCCTGACGGACCGCTCGGCGTCTATCGGCACGTTTGGCGAGATCATCGGCGCCATGGGCCCCGCGGTGACCGAGTTCTCAGAAACGCTGTACCTTATCCTGTACCCGGCGCTGTCGGACGAGGAGGCGGAAGTGCGGTCCAACGCCGCGTACGCGATCGGCGTCCTCGTCGAGAACAGCGAGGTGAACATGGCCGGAGAGTACCCCAAGATCCTGCACGGGCTCCACTCGTTCTTCAACACGGACGCGAACGCATCCGGCTCGGCCATGAACGCGCGGGACAATGCGTGCGGGGCTGTATCACGAATGCTGCTCAAGAACCTGAACGCCGTCCCGCCCGAGCAGGTGCTCCCGACGCTCTTCGCCGCCCTCCCCCTGCGAAACGACACGCAGGAGAACAAGCCAGTGTTCAAGTGCATCCTGCACATCTTCCAGACCTCGCCCGCGCTGCTCGACCCGTACTGGGACCTCCTCCTCACCCTCTTCCACCATGTCCTCCTCCCGGCAGCGGGTGAGAGCGAGATCGACGACGAGACGCGGACGAACGTGGTCGCGCTCGTGCGGCACCTGAACCAGCTCATGCCCGACAAGGTCGCCGCGGCCGGGCTGGCCCAGGCGCTCGCGTAGTCTCCTAGACCTGGGCCCTTTTTGGCTGTGGCTGACGCTCATCACGACAAGCATGTTCTTTTTTCCCCTTTGCTCTTTATACACTTCCTTTTTGCTCTTTCTGTTGCTCCCTCATCCCGCACGATTTCTCTTCCCTTCCTGGATACCACAAAGCTAATGGATGCAGCGGCGTCGCTCGCATTACTCGCAAAGCTGTAGTCGACAGATTAACGGCTTTATAATCTATCCAATGTCGATACTGCGCATGCAGATGCAGATTATACTGTACACGTGAGATCCCGCCCCGCCCCGCTCCCCGGCTACTCCTCAACCTCATCAATCTCCGCATCCCCCTCCTCGGGCAGGTCAAAGTCCTCCGCCCACACCTCCCCAAGCTCCTGCATCACCACATCCGCCTGCGTGTCCTCATCAGGGAGGAAGAGCTGTTCCTCGCCCTCTCCCTCCCCTCCCGCTCTCCGCTTTCGCTTCCCCTTCCCCAGCTCTGCCAGCCCATCCGTGCCAGGATCGTGGCCTAGAGAAGTCACCGGGTGCAGAGTGGCCAGCTCGGAAGAAGCGAGCGCTTGCGACTCTTGTACGAGGGACAGGATCCCGTCGGCTGAGTCGGAGGGGAAACGGTATTCGAAGTCTTCTATTATCTGGAGGGGGGGTTAGTTGGGGGTGAGGGAAGGTGATAGGCAGAGCGGGGAGAGCTGCAGTGCAGAAAGTGGCAACGAGCGGAACAGGAACAGCACGTAGCAAGACGGTAGATGATAGGAAATTGCTCAAGCAGGCGCACCGTATACAGGACGACCATCGTTGTCGGCATCAAGTTTACGATCTGCAGTTTCTCAGCTTTGGTCAAATCGAACTTTGCGAGACCCCTCGTGAGGTGCTGCACGCTCTGCGCGGTTTGCAAAGGCGCGTCGACGTGTTTTGATGTGAGGTAGGCGCGGGCCTGTTTGCTCGTATTAGCTGCGCTCTCTGGCTATTGCTAGGAGAAGTGGGAGTGGGAGGGACGCACCTCGGTCATGATCAGCCTCTGGTTTGCGGGGAGCTGGACATACGTGCCAGCCGAGAGGGCGGCGCTGTCCAGCTCTTGGAGGAGGGAGAGCACCTCGTAGTTTGAGAGAAAGGCGGTGCGGGCGTTGACTACTTCCATCCGGCGCAAACACGAGTTGGTGCTCCTTGCTCTGCCTTACCGGGTGGGGGAAGAGAGGCCTCGTGGTCAGGGTCGACGACTCGAACTTTTGGACAATGAGGAACGTGCTTCTGCGGCAGCAATCTGCCGAGCCAGGGTTTCCGGTTCTATTTCTGCGTGGACCGTCCGAGTCGCCGTCACACGCACATCTCACTAGTACTGTTGGCTATCGCTCTCTGCCGGTTCTCGTCTCTTTCGGACGGGTCTATCGCTCTACTCGCATCAGCTAGGCCATGCCCGCTCGCGTCTAACTCTCAGCACGTCACTCCTTCCCTTTCCTACTCCGCTCCGAGCCGCGACCAGCGCGGTCCTCCTCCTCCTCCTTTCAACACAAACGCGATGTACGCCCCCGGCCACACACGGGGCCGACTCTCCGTCTCCCTCAGCACTCCCTTCAGCAGCTCCTTCCCCTCCCTCTCCCTCCCTCCCCCCTCCGCCCTCCCCTCGCAGGGACACCAGCGCGGCGCCCGGTCAATATCCATCTCCAACCTGCCCCCTTCCTCCCGCCGCACCCTCCCGCCCGACCTCCTCCTCCTCCTCGTATGCAGCGGCAGCCTCCTGGCCGTCTCGGCACACATCACAAAGCTCTGGCTGGTCGAGCGTGACCCAGGTGCAGGAGTGGGATGGACCGCTATCGGGGTGTGCTGTGCCCAGGCGTTGCTGGAGGCCGCTCTGGGAGGCGTATCACACAGAGGTAGGATGAAGAAGGACTCCCCCGTGCGGGTGAACGCGGTGAAAGGACTGGGGAGCACGCTCCTCCACGGCGCGCTCGTGTTCGGAGAGGTGCTGTGTGCTGTGGGCATGTTCAGCGGGCTGAGCGCGACAGAGTGCGTGGTCTCCTTTGACGGGGTTTGTAGGAGCATGCTGATGCGTGCTTAGGACGGTGCTCGTAACCCAGTTCGTGCAGCTCGCCTCGCTCGTCCCCTCCGTGCGTCCCTCTCCCTTCCTGCCAACTAAGACTAACATCACCCAGATCCCCTCCCCGCGCCTCCTCCTCGCCCCCCTTCTCCTGCTCCTCCTCTCCACCCTCTACCCGCCCCTTCCCCTGCCCAGCGCGCTCCTCACCTACACCTGCATAGCCGGCTTCAGCGCGTGCATATACTTGGGCCGCCGGATGCCTGCCAGCAGCTCCGGCTCGGGGGGAGCGGCGCTCGTCGCACTCCCCTTCGCCTTCATCGGGCTGATCACCGTATGCTCCTACCTCTCGCAAACGTACCAAGACTAACAGACCCCAGGGCCTCCTCCCCCCCTTCCCAGCCCTATCCACCCTCCCCCTCTTCCTCCCCCTAGCAATCTCCCACCTTCTCACCCCGCACACAAAGCAGCTCATCGCCAACCTCCTCCCCGCCAAGCCGCATGCCACACTCGCCTTCGCCTGCTACTCGGTCCTCGCGGGCATATTTGGCGCACTCGCCTTCCGCCGCCCGCCAGGCGTGCTGGACATCGCACTCTTCGTTTCCCTCATCTACGGTACGCCTTCCCTTCCCATCTCATGCTCCGCACGCCCTAACCGTCCCCAGCACTGCGAGCGAGCACCTCCCCCAGCCCGCTAACCCCCAAAAAAGCAGCCAACCAATCCCTCCGCCTCGTCCGCACCTACATCCAACACATCTGGAACCACCCCGAGTCCCGGCGCATATTCCTTTTCCTCCTCGTGAACCTCGCCTATATGGGCGTGCAGATGCTCTACGGCGTGTGGACGAACAGTCTCGGGCTCATCTCTGACGGTACGCCCTTCCCTGCCCGTGCAGCGTGCGGTGTGCTGACCGGGAACCAGCGATCCACATGGCCTTTGACTGCCTCTCGATCGGCCTAGGGCTCACAGCATCCGTAATGGCCAAATGGCGCCCAAACTCGACCTTCACGTACGGCTACGGGCGTATCGAGACCCTATCAGGATTCGCGAACGGCATATTCCTAATCCTCATCTCGGTATTCATCGTCTTCGAGGCAGTGCAACGGCTGCTCGACCCGCCGGAGATGAACACTAACCAGCTTTTGTTGGTCAGCTCGTTGGGACTGGCGGTGAACTTGTTCGGGATGGTCGCTACGGGGGGGCATGCGCATGCGCATCATGGGCATGGGCAGGGGCATGAGCATGCGGTGAGTGGGCTTTGGGGCTGGGGTTGGGTTGGGAGAGTGCTGATGCAAGTGGTGGGGTAGATGGATCATCAGCATGCGTTGCATCCGCATTCGCATGATGAGCATGAACATGCGCATGAGCACGCGCATGGTTACGAGCACGCGCATGAGCATGGGCATGGGCACGAGCACGGACATGAGCATGGGCACGGGCACGAACATGAGCATGGGCACGAGCACGAGCAGCATGCACACACGCACGAGAACGGACACAAGCACTCGCATGAGCACAAGGTCGGGCACGCGCATGCGCTTGGACACGCGCATGGTGAGAAGCAAGAGCATCGGCATGAGCATGATCATGAGCACGACGAGGAATGCGAGCATGAGCATGGGCACGGGCACGGCCATAACCACGGGCATGTGCACGATCACGATCACGACCATGGGCACGGGCATGTGCACGACGAGAAATGCGAGCACGATCATGAGCATGACCATGAGCACGATCACGAGCACACCAACGGCCACGCCCACTCGCACGAGCACACGCACGAGCACACGCCCGATTACCACAGCGGCCACGCGCACGAGTCCCCCGGGATGGACAGCGACATCACTGCGATCGACGACTCCCCCACGCCAGCACGGCCCTATCACACGCACCGGCCCGCCTCGCTCAACCTCGGCACGGGGCTCATCCCGCCAGCAACGATCCTCGTGAACGGTGACGCTCCGCACTCGCACTCTCACTCGCCAGTGCTCTCCCCCAGCTCGGCGCAGACTGGGAGCGGGCTGGACACGCCTATCGTGCTCAGCCCGCAGATGGAGACGAGTCATTTTCTCAAGACGCCTAGGGTGCCGAGTTTCCCCGATCCTAATAACGAGGATGAGCACGAGCATGCGCATGGTGAGGAGCATAAGCATAGGCATGAGCACGTGCATGGGCATAGTCATGGACATGATCATGGGCATAGTCATAACATGCGTGGCGTGTTCTTGCATGTTATGGCGGTAAGCATATTTCCCATCTCAAGGATGATAGCTGACGTGCGGTGTACAGGATACCCTCGGCTCCGTCGGAGTCATCATATCCACCTTGTTGATCAAGTTCTACGGATGGAACGGATTCGACCCCATCGCCTCCATCTTCATCGCCATCCTTATCGCGGCATCGGTCATCCCGCTCGTGATCGACTCAGGCCGGGTGCTGGCACTCGACGTAGGCGCGGACCAGGAGGCCGAGATCCGGCAAGCGCTGAGCGAGCTGAGTTCTGTCGAGGGTCTGGCGAGCTACAGTGCAGCCCGCTTCTGGCCAAAGGACGCAGTCACGCTCATAGGGACGATCCATATCCAGCTCTCTGCGAACGCGGCTTCGCGCGCTGATCCTGGCGGGCCGCACTCGGTGCAGAAGGCGGGGTACGCGGACCTCGAGCGAGTAGTTAGGAGGGTCGAGAATGTGCTGAAGGGAAAGCTGGAGGGGCTGGAGGAGCTGAGCGTGCAGGTGGAGGGAAGCGTCGGGCAGCCGTTCTGCTCCTGTAGACCAAAGCTGCTCGCGAGCTGAGCCGGCTTTATATTAGGTACATGAGATACCCGATCTGGACAATGCATGATATTCAGCCTATGATGTGCCCGTCCAAATTTATACAGATTGTGCGTGGGAGCAAAAGAAGACTTCCTGTGTAAGTGTTAGTATTTAGAAGGGAATGCCTACAGAGTTGTTAGTAGTTCGCGGGTTCGCGCCTGTTGAATGGTTAGTATCTTACCTTTAGTTCCTACTGAGTTGTTAGTAACTCGAACGAAGCCACAAGCGTGGGGAGCGTTTAAATTCGCTCTCGACGCGTGGGATACGCGAGAATCGAACCCGTGTACTTCAGGGAGATGGCTACTAGTTTTCGCGCATCCTAGCCACTGAGCCACACGGGAGGGCAAAGTCTAGGGTAAAAAAGGGGCACAAGTGCACCCTCGATTGGTCGCAGGGTGGCCTGATGCGGCGGCCGACGGAATTGAAGGCGGGCCGGAAGAATCTGGCGTGGGCCCGGGTCGGCACGCGGAATTGACCGCTTGCGCTTCCATTTCTTCGGGACCTCGTGGGATACCCAGTTTGGTCAATGCATGATATGACGTGCTTGTCTAATATCATACAGGACGTGCTTGTGGACAAAAGAAGAAGTCCTGTGTAAGTGTTAGTATCAGAAGGGAATGCCTACAGACTTGTTAGTAATTCGCGCGTTAGCACCTGCTAAGTGGTTAGTGTCTTACCTTTGGCGCCCTACTGAGTTGTTAGCACTGTGTCTCGAACGAAGCCACAAGCGTGGGGAGCGTTTAAATTCGATCTCGACGCGTGGGATACGCGAGAATCGAACCCGTGTACTTCAGGGAGATGGCTACTAGTTTCGCGCATCCTAGCCACTGAGCCACACGGGAGGGCAAAGTTTAGGGTAAAAATGGGGCACAAGTGCACCCTCACTTGGTTGCAGGGTGGTCTGGAGTGGCGGCCGATGGGCGTGAAGACGACCCGGAAAAATTAGGCCTGGCCCCGGGTCGGCACGCAGAATTGACCGCTTGCGCTTCTACTTCTTCGGGACCTCGTGGCTTTGATGCTCTGATTGACTCCGCGGCGCAACCCTACCAAACATTGACATTTGCATCCGTGATGGCAACCTTGCTCGCAACCAGGTCAGCTCGACATCTATGTACACACGCAATAACTGCTGTCTAGTTGAACAAACTTCTGGGACTATGAGCTGCCCTTGTGGGCTTGCAGGGCTGTGACTACAACTTCGGTCATTCCAATCACGGCCTCGTCCTCCAACTTCTGTCCTACCAACTGCAGGTTAACAGGCGCATCTTTATACACGTCTGGCGAAGTGTCTGGAATGAAGGATCAGTCGGTCTCCAGAATGGATGTCAATGCCCGTACAAAGATTGTATGCTATCTCGTCCTCGGGATAGCGGAACGTATGTGGTGGCTGCGGCGCATCAAGAGCTGGATCCACGAAGGTCACTGGGAAAGTCGACGCAGGATAATCCAAAGTGTTGCAGAAAGACGTATAGTACGAATACCTGATCATCGGTGAGCGTCATGTCTCCCAACATCTAGCAAGTACTCACGTATACTTTCCCAGTGGCGGCGCAGCGTAGGGCGCCACTGGTGTGACAAGACCATCGATTGGCCTACCGGTGCCTGTCTTCTCCTTCGTTGCCATCCAGCCGTCGAGATACTGCTTCCTCAGATCTCTGAGCTTCCATTGGACTTTCCAAAGCTCATATGCGCTGAGGGGCTTCAGCGGCTCCGGAACGGTCCCGCCTTTGTTCATCGGCTTGGCGCCAAATGGCATATCGAGCTGTTCGGCCGGCGGAGCGTCGGGTGCCATGCTCTTCAACAGCGGCTCGCCAGTGGGCGCGCAGTCGTCGTAAAAGTTCTCGCCGCCGTCGGCGTAGAAGATTTCCATTGCGGGAGCTCTGAGGACCGAGTGAGACACGGGCGGCACCCAATCGATTACTACCAATCGTCAGCAGCAAGCTCAACATTGCTGTGTTAACGTACCGGTATGACCCGCAGCAAGGAGCGCCGCTTTTGCCATCTTCAGAGCCCGGTGGACTGGAGGGTGTGGCTTGACAACACCATCATCCCACATGATACCAAAGCACATCTTCTCGCCGTGCCCATGCTTCTTGAGTTTGTACTCGGACTCATCCCATGGCTTTCGAACGCACACGGGATCGTACAACCAGGGCTCTCCATCAAGAACAGCCTGGGTGAACACGCGCAGACCAGACAACGAAGCTGACAATGGACCGAGTACTGAGGAAATGCATTCTTGGCCCAACGACGAGTTCATTGCGCCTTGATAAGGTATGCTGTAAGGATTGAGCTCGGATGACAAGTTATTCGCTGCCATGAGGCTTGTAATCTTACCGATTGTAGGATGGACGCAAGCCGTAGATGCCGCACATTCCTGCAGGTATACGAACACTTCCGCCGATGTCCTGCCACACATGTGAATATACGTCTAAATGTGAACAACTCAGCACCTTACCGAACCAACACCCAACACGGAGCCGCCAAGCGCAATCAGCGCCCCTTCACCACCGCTAGACCCACCAGGAGTCAGGCTACGGTTGTAAGGGTTCGTGGTACGCCCAAAGACTACGTTGAAGGTCTCGGGGAACATGAGAGTCTGCGTAACCGCTTAGACAGATCCGAGCTCCAAGGTTTGAATCTACCTGAGGCACATTGGTGCGCACAAATGGAACGGCACCAGCGGCGAGCAGCACATCTGTTGACCAGTATCAGCCCAGCCATCAGGATCAGTGGGATGGATATACAGACCAACGAGGACTGCATTGTGCTTCGCAGGTTTATTGATCCAGCTCACATATCCTAGGGAACCGAGTGTTAATGATAAGGAGTATCACGTGTCAGAGCAGCTGACCCATTACGGTGTCCATTCCTTCGATACAGATCTGGTCCTTTAAGCTGATCGGAAGGCCATGCAGCGGCCCAACGGGTTTGCCGGTCTCTTTGAACTTCTTGTCGAGAGATGCCGCCCACGCCAGTGCTTTATCGATGAAGATTTCCGTCAAGCAGTTTGTCTAAGGCAAGGCGTCATGTTCTCCCAAGAATCACAATCAAAGCAAGACGATCGACTGACAACTTGATGCGCGATGATCGCTCTCTTGTAGAAAGCCGATGTGACTTCAACTGCACTCCACTCGCCTTTAGCCAGCTTCTCGAGCAGTACGACGGTATCCCTGACGCCTGTGATCTCGAGCTCTTTGACAGAGAGTAAGCCGCAGGACTCCGGGATGGACATGACGCATGACGTTCAACACGTCCTCCGCCGGAGGCGTGATGAGCCATTCCTTCGGAAGCTTGGCGATTTGCTCCGCCTTCTTTCGGGCGGCAATCGTCTTCCAGCTCTCCGTGTTAAAGTCACCCATATTGTCTAGGAAACCGCACAGAAAGAGAGGCACGCAAGAGCTGGAAAGCCTGAGGCAAGATGGGAATATTTCGATGATAAGGGTCCTATCAGGCATGTTGGTCGGGCAAGCGGGATATCAGCGGCATCATTAGGCCGAGGATTCCGAGCATGGCAACGCGTGTTATGGGCGCTGCTCCTCGGCTATTACAGTCGACCCTATACTGTAGCGTCCAGTTGTTGTTGTTCAACAATCCTTGTTGAATATTGCACAACGTATGAAATAGCCCAATTGCTTCCACCATTCCCCGCCCGGTTGCACCGTCCTACTGTGGCTTTCCAGCTTTGAAGTCCTCCATCACTTTGTCCGCAAAGTCCTTGTCCAACAGCACCCTCAAACCGGCAAGCGCGATACCCTTCGATGCGTATATTGTCGCCGTGTGTGCCTCCGGTGTCGCAGCCGAATCCGCAAACGACCGCGTATGATTTCCTCCATTCTCTACGGTCGGGATAGCGTACGCGGGATGCAGGCCGGGGACTGCGTAGCTAATGTTTCCAAAGTCGGTTGAACCGCCCAGGGAGCCTGATGGGCCTGTCGCAACCGCCCTGCCATAGCGTCCCTCCCATGTGCGGCGATACTCGGAGCTGAGGGCGTCGTTTTGGAAGAGGTCGTACAGGGCTGTTCCGGCGTTGTATGTCAGCTTGGTGTTGGTTGCATGGGCGCCTGCTCTAGGGTGTGGGTCAGCGGTAGCCTGATCAACACGCAGGTGTGACTCACTCAAAGCATGCTTTTACTCTGGGCTCTAGAGCACCCACTTCCTTATGGGTCGGAGCGCGTATCCCATAGCTCAGCTTTGCATAATCAGGGATGACTATTTCTCATCAGCCTTGTCCGCTGCACCGCGTGAGAGTGGACTGACTGTTAGCTGCCCAATCCCTTCCCCCAACAATCCCGTGTATCCGATGCGTCGGCTTCACTTGCTGGCGGAGTGCCGAGATGGCGGTGTAGGAGACGAACGCAGCGTCGAGCGCGTTCCTCCCTTCCCAAGGAGCAGCAGATGCGTGCGCTGTATGGCCGGCAAACTCGGCTTCCAGACGCTGCACCGCGAGGGACGAGCCGAGGCCTGTGGAGTTGGCAGGGCCGGGAACGGGATGGATCCTGTACGACTTGCATTAACACGGGCGACGCGATTTGGGGAAAGAAGCAGACACACATTAGGCAAGCCGCGAAGTCTTTGTATGCCCCCTTGTTGAGGAGGATGATCTTGCCCCCACCGCCCTCCTCTGCCGGAGTGCCGATTAGTGACACGGTCCCCGGCAGATTATGCTTCTTGAGCGCCGTAGCGACGCCAATAGCAGCAGCGACACCCCTGCAGCTCGTTCAGTCATTCCCTCAACCTGCCAAAGTCGCAATCGGACGCACCCAATCGCAATCAGGTTGTGCCCGCAAGCATGCCCGATCCCAGGCAGCGCATCCATCTCCGAGTTGAACCCCAAGGTCCGACCGCCCGAGCCGACGCTGATCGTGGCCAACCAGGCAGTCTCGAGACCCAGATAGTGCCGAACAACCTTGAACCCGTGGGATTCCATGAACTCGGTGAGGACGTCGTGCGCGTACCTGCCGAGATGGTGAGCCACAATGTTAGAGACATTGGCCTAATAAGACGTACCTCTCCTGGAAAGCGAGCTCAGGACGATCTGCCATCCCATCAGCCTGCTTCCTGCCAGTATACTGAGAAGCGCACCGTGGATCTTCAAACTGAGCTTTCTCAACTCCCCGCTAATCCCCTCAATCGTCTCCTCCACGGTCCTCGTAGCAGCCTCATCAAACGCATATCCGCCCCAGGAGTATGCGGGCAGCTCTTTGCCTTCTAACCAGAGCTTCTGGTCGGAGGAGGGGAGGGAGAAGTCGCAACAGCCTGTGTAGGCGATGCTGTCGTCCGCGTGAGAGTGGGTGTGAGGTGAGGACGCCTCGGTCGCTGGCTCTAGAGCACGACGGACGGGACCAGGCCGACGACGGCGCAGGAAGGTGAAGCACCCAGACACACTGTCCTCCGACATGATGGGCACAGAGAGAGTTGAAAGGCTGGGATGGCCTCTGGCCGGGATCCAAACGCTCTCATTCAAAGGTGCATGGGGTCGTCGGGTCGGACGTTCCGCCGAAAGTCGCGTCAGGAACGCCCAAAAAGGTGTGACTTGCTTCTTCCCGAGGTGTTGATATTCAATGGTCGAAACATGGATATGGGTGAGAAATTACGTCGTGGCATTTTCCAGGAGCGCAAGATGCCGAGTGCGACGCTCAAGGCTGTCTTGCAGAGAACTACCGTTCTAAAGACCCCTTGCTTCCGACGTTCCCGAAGCGATGTGGGAGGTGATGAGGACTATTTTATTGCATACAACGACTCTATAGCGGCTTGCCAGCCTTGAAATCCTGCATGACCAGGTCCGCAAACTCCTTATCCAACAGCACCCTCAGCCCCGCCAGTGCGATCCCCTTGGCAGCAAACAGCGTCGCCTCGTGCGCCTCGGGCGTCGCGGCCGCATCCGCAAACAGCCTCGTATGGTTCCCCCCGTTCTCTACCGTGGGGATCGAGAACGCGGGATGGAGGCCGGGCACCGCATAGCTCACGTTTCCAAAGTCGGTCGAGCCGCCGATCGCGCCCTCCTGGGCGGAGGAGACGGTCATGCCGTACCGGCCGGAGCAGATACGGCCGTACTCGGCGATCAGGGCGCTGTTCTGGAACAGGTCGTACATCGACGTTGGCGCGGAGAAGGTCACTTTGGTCGCTGTTGCGTGCGCGCCAGCTCTGGGAGATTGTCAGGAAGTACACAGACGAACGTAAGACACGCACGCACTCGAAGCACGCCTTTAGCCTCGGCTCGAGCGCTTCAACCTCCTGGAAGGTCGGTGCACGAATGATATAAGTCATCTTTGCATAATCGGGGATGACTACCCGGCGGCCCCATCAGTCCCCTCCAGCAACATGAGCAGGAGCACCACGCACTATTCGCCGCCCAATCCCTGCCCTCGACCACGCCATGTATCCTATGCGAGGGCTTGACCTGCTGGCGGAGCGCAGAGATAGCAGCGTACGAGACGAACGCTGCGTCCAGCGCGTTCCGCCCTTCCCAGGGGGCGGCGCTGGCGTGCGCGGTGTGCCCAGCGAAGGAGGCTTCGAGGCGCTCGATGGCGAGGGAGGAGCCGACGCCTGTTGAGCGGGCGGGGCCGGGGCCGGGGTGGATCCTAGAGCATCATCATATCAGCGAAGTGGGCAATAGCAGAACTGGAGAACGTACATGAGACACGCGGCAAAGTCCTTATATGCGCCTTTCTCGAGGAGGATTATCTTCCCCCCGCCGCCCTCCTCCGCCGGAGTGCCGATGAGGGATACCGTACCCGGCAGATTATGTTTCTTCAGCGCCGTGGCAACTCCAATCGCAGCAGCGACGCCCCTACCATGCCACAATGAGCCATGCCCCTACAAGCAAGCTGGAAGACGCACCCAATAGCGATCAAATTATGCCCGCAGGCATGGCCGATCCCCGGCAGGGAGTCCATCTCCGAGTTGAACCCCAGTGTCCGCCCGCCCTTGCCGACAGTGAGCGTGGCGAGCCAGGCGGTGTCGAGCCCGAGGTAGTGCCGCGTTACCGCGAAGCCGTGGGAGTCCATGAACTCGGTGAGGACGTCGTGTGCGTATCTGTGGACGTCGTTCAGCAACGCTTTATGTGCAAGTGCAGCGAAAGGAACGCACTTCTCCTTGAAGGCGAGCTCAGGATGATCTACCCCTGCATCAGCCCCTCTCCTGCTACAGTACCCAAGGAAGAAGGGCACCATGGATCTTCAAGCTCAGCACCCTCAGCTCCGCGCTAATCCCCTCAATCGTCTCCTCCACAGTCCGGGTCGCAGCTTCATCGAAAGCGTACCCGCCTGGGGAGTATCCGGGGAGTTGGTCATCTGCGGGCCAGAGCTTCTGTTTCTCGCAAGAGGGCGGGGCGAAGGAGCAGCATCCGGTGGTGGTTTCGTCTGCGTGGGCGTGCGAGGGCTGGGGAGCGGGCAGGGGTGCACGACGTCCGCGGAGAAAGGAGAAGCACCCGGGCACAGTATCCTCCATGGCCATCCTCAGCTTCAGACTTCACAGTGCAAAGCAGAGCAGAGAGAGAGAGAGGGAAGCAAGCAGGGACGGGTAGCTGGGTGGGAGGTTCAAGTTGCCGCTTATGGGCACCAAACATGACGGTGAGGGTCCCTGGCGGGTTTCGTTCGGGTGCGCTCGGAGCGCCCGTGCATGTGCATCTGCTGTGAGATCTCGAGCACCGAAAGGGAAGTGCTTGCTACAAGACCATGCATGATAGAGCATTACAATAATATTGCAAGATGAAGTATGATTCCAGCAGGTAACAGGCCAGCAAGCAGTATGAGGGGGGCAGGCACTACTCCTCGTCCTCCTCAACGACGACCCTCCTCCTTCCCCCCGCGCCCGCGCCAGCGCCAACCCGTCTCACGCCCACCTCCTCCGGGTCCTCCTCCTCCTCGCTCTCGGGCTCATCCAGCACCTTCTGTAACTCCTCCTCCTCCTCCTTTTTCCCAGGAAGATCCTCCTTCTTCGCAGCCCGTGCCCGCTTGCGAACCCGCGCAGCCTCCTCAAGCTTATCCTCCGCAAGCTCCATATCGTCCTTCCCCTCCTCCTCCTCCTCTTCCCTAGCAGGACGCGGGCGTTTCCTCGCCCGGCGGGGTGAAGCCTCCCCGTCCATCTCCTCCCCAAACTCCTCGTCATCCGTATCCTTGACCAGAAAGTCGTCCTCCTCATAGCTCCCCGCCCTGCGCCCCTCCCTCGGCACGCCGCCCTTCCTAGGCGACCCCCGCCCGCGCCTCCCACTTCCTTCCTCATCCTCATCCTCATCCTCCTGATACTCCTCCTCATCGCTCCACATCTCCTCCCTCCCCCTCCTCGCCGCCCCCCTCCTCTTCCTCGGCGTTCCAAACCCGTCCGCAGCCCGCTCCTTCGTCCGCCTCTTCGCAGCAGCCCGATTATCCTCCTTCAGGATCTCCCGGAGGACAGCCTCGGGCGCACGATCCCCGTCGCCCGTCATACGCAGCTTGGCGATCTTGCTGTGTTTCTGCCCGATCGCGCGCACGAGATCCCGGTGCGTGCGCGAGTTCAGCCCAGTGGGGCGGAGCGCCATCGACCCGGTGAGCGAGCGCACGGCCTGCAGGATCCCCGGCGCCTCCATCTGCACGACGGCGAAGGAGGTGTCGCGCGAGGTAGGCGCGTCTTCCACCATCTGCGTCACGTCCCAGAACTCGGTGCCAACTTGGAAGGACATGGTGCCATCAGACCATTTCACCACGCGCGCATTGGACTCCTTCCTCTATCCTTCGGTCAGCCCTTTCCCGCGGCCAAACGAAAACGTGCACGCACCATCTGCCCATCCTCCCCTTTCACCCACCGCCACCGGAGCGCATTCTTGACCTGATACTGGATGAAATGGCTCATTTCCTGCACCTTCTGCGCTTTCGCCTCCGCAGTGGGCGCATCAAGCACCTCACGGTCCGTCATCTCCGGCCCCACGTACGTGAGGGGGTCGAACGGCTTGGGGTCGACGGCGACGTAGTTGGGCAGATGGAGCATCCAGAACTGACCCTGTGTCAGCCCTTCCTGCACAGCAAAGCAAAAGCCAGAGACGCACCTTTCCGTCGCTCGACTCTGGCACAGGCAGCTTGGGCGCATACACCTCCGCCGTAGTCATGCTCACATCCTCCTGCTCCCCCTCCTCCCCGCTGAGCTCACCATACTCCAGCTCCTTCCTCTTCCTCCTCTCCGGGCTGGACAAGCCGTCCATATCCCTCCCTTCGTCGCCCGAGCCGAGCGCCCGCCCCTCCTGCTCGTCCACATCCCTGTACTCCCCATTAGGGACAGTAGCGCGCTCGACGGCCTCCTCCTCCGCCTGCTCCGCATCCCCAAACAAGTCATCATCATCGTCGTCCTCGTCCTCAGCAGGCGCAGGAGCGAGCGCAGTGACGTCCCTCTCCTCGTCCTCCTCCTTGGGGAGGTCAGCGCCCATCATCGCTGGCTCGTCACCCGCGGAGGGGTCCACGACCTGCTCGAATTCGCCCCGGAGGGGGTCGTGCGCCAGGGAATCGGCGAATGACATCCTCTCCTCCTTTTGCTTTTCGTTTGGTGATGTCGCGTTGCCGAGGTTTTGGCGGCGGCCGGTCAGTGTTGGCTTTGGCTTTTCTGGTGGCGAACTCGAAAGTCGACGCGCGCGCGGGACCAGAAACCCCCCCGGCACCGCCACCGTCAGGGCCTTCGGGGATACGCTCGGCTCCGGGGAGTGCTGCTTATCATCGGCAGTTCGGTACATCGCAGGGAGATACGATCCTTCCCGATCTCCGGCTCTTGTGTTAACCACCGGCTGCAGCATGCGGGGAGATAAGTCAGACAATGGGCGCTTGATTCCTTCTCCAGCGGTGAACAACATGGACAGAAACCGGAGGGCTGGAAAGGCTAGTCCCGTTCGGATCCCGCTTGGCAGCCCAGGAAGTACATAACGGGCAACCCAGCACCCCGCACCCTCCAGCACCCTCCTCTCTGCTGCTGTGAAGAACGATGCCCGGCGTCCCAGGCTGCTTCCCATTCCTGAAACGCAAGAGCGCTCCTGCTGCTCCTGCGCCCGCCCCGGCTCTCAGCCCCGCCGCTCAGGTCGAAGGGTGCGAGTCCCACTCCCACTCCCACTCCCATTCTTCCCCTTCCAGCGGGCCATTCCCCTGCGACGGCCTATGCGACTTCCTCATCCCCCCCGTTCCTGCCGAGGCGTGGGACGCCCCGCCGAAGTATGACTTTGAGCGGTTTGGCGGGTACGCGTTCGACGAGGAGGCGAGCAGGACTGTTGAGGCGGCTATTGAGGCCGTTGCGGGGGAGCTGAGGGACCTGAGCTTGAAGATCCACGGTACGCCTTCCCACCTCCTATCCCCCTGCGTCATGGGTACCAGTGCTGACAGCCGACTCCCCGCAGACCACCCCGAGCTCATGTTCAAAGAGTACTACGCGCACGACCAGCTCACGGCGTACATGGAGTCCCACGGCTTTGCAGTCACGCGGCGGTACAAGGGGCTCGAGACGGCCTGGCTCGCTACGGTCACTGTCGGCAAGGGCGGCAGGACGCTGGGGTTCAACTCGGAGATGGACGCGCTGCCGGGGATCGGGCACGCTTGTGGGCATAACCTGATCGCGATCGGGTGCGTCCTCCTCCTTCTGCTGCTCTTCCTGAGAAAGAACTAACGGGATTGTGTTCGGCAGAGGCGTAGCAGCAGCGATCGGCGTCGCTGCCGCGCTCAAGAAACACAGCCTGCCGGGCACGGTTTCGCTCATCGGCACGCCCGCAGAGGAAGGCGGCGCGGGCAAGGCGATCCTGCTCGAGCGTGGAGCGTATGACGATTTCGCGGCGTGCTTGATGTGCGTCCTTCCCTCCTTCTCTTGCAGCTCCCATCTCGCTACTGCCCTCTTCCGCGCTTTCCCTTTCCACTTCCAGTGCGTTCGCGTGCTAAAACACAACACAGGATCCACCCCACCCGTGGTGAGAAGCTCACGACCGGCCTAGCGTCCACGCTCGCCATAGAGCGGCTCGACGCCGAGTTTGCGGGGCACACCGCACACGCATCTGCGGCTCCCTGGGAGGGCAGGAACGCGCTCGACGCCGCGTTTGTCTCCTACGCTGCCGTGTCTGCGCTCCGCCAGCAGGTCAAACCGACGCATAGGATACATGGCGTGGTGGAAGGCAGGGATTGGGCGGCGAACAGTGCGTTTTCTTCCTTTCTAACGTGATTGGGGGGAGGTGCTGAGCGAGCCGGGGCAGTCATTCCCGACTATGCGAAGATGAGCTACTTCATCCGCGCGCCGAGCTACAAGGAGGTGATGGATCTTGAGCCGCGGATGCGTGCATGTTTCGAGTGCGTGCCAGCGTGTACTTTCCATGCGCTGGCTCAAAGCTGATACCCACTGCGCAGGGCCGCCGCGCACGCGACGAACACCAAGCTCACGTTCGGCACCTCGACATTCATGTACGACCTATTCCAGAACAGCGCTTTGGGCGCCGAGTACACCCGCATCGTCGAGTCGCGGTACGGGATGCGTGTTGGCGTCGGCTCGGTGGGGGAAGTGCGGGCCTCGACGGATTTCGGAAATATCACTTATGCCCTACCGGGGTTGCACCCGGGGTACGCGATTCCCACTGTGGAGAATGGGGGGAATCATACGCGGCAGTTTACGGCTGCTGCCGCTACGCTGGAGGCGCATGAGGCGACACTGCTCGCGGCCAAGGGGATCGCCCTAGCGGGGATGAGGGTGTTGCTGGATAAGGAGTTTGCGCAGAGGGTGATGCAGGATTTCAAGGCTGGAAAGCCGCAGTGAGCGTGTGCGGGGAATCTGGACCTGCTCTTCAGGAAAGAGAAAATATCCTTAATGTATCATATGGGTTGAACAATCTCATGGGTTTGAAGCTATGAATAGCTGTACTGCAAAGCACCGAATGCGCAACGAGCACGTCCCAGCTGAAATGCCGAGAATGGGTGGAGGCACCATGTTGCGCTCCGCTGGCTCCGCGTGCTTCTCCCCCCTGCCGTTCTTCTCCCACCAGATTACCATCAGTAGCAGCAATGACGCTGGAAATCACGAAGGATATCAAGCGCGAAATCGGACAGGTAAGGTTTTGCGTGATGCACGAAACGGAAGTTGACGGAAGGTAGCATTTTGTTGTCGGGTTCCACGGGTATGAGGCAAGTGAGGAGATCAAGACGCTCATCAAGGACTATTATCTCGGGTCCTCCCCCCTCTCATCATGCGCTCTCTGTCGGTGCTGAGGCAGGAATAGGAACATCATCTTGATGAAGCGGAACGTGAAAGACGTGGAGCAGACTTGCCGGCTGGTGAGGGAGCTGCAGCAGCTAGCGAAGGACAGTAGGCAGGAGCTGCCAATGATGATCGGGATCGATCAGGAGAATGGTACTGTGGATTCGCATATGCATGAAGCCGCTTCTTAGAAAATTCAGGGCTGGTCTCTGCTTTCAGCTCTCCAACGGCCGGAACTCAATTGTCAGTGTATTGAAGGGTAGCCACATTGGTGTTCTGACATTCCGCAGCCCGGGCGCGATGGCAACAGCCGCAACGGGCTCCACTCAGCTGGCAGAGGAAGTCGCGTATGCAACAGGACAAGAGCTCGCTTACGCGGGCATCAACTGGGCATACAGCCCCGTAGCGGACATCAACTCGGATCCACGAAACCCAGTCATCGGCGTCCGCTCCTTCAGTGACGACCCCGGTACTGTGTCTGAGTTCGCTCGCGCGGTCTCTCGTGGGCTGGCCAAGGCAGGCGTGGCTCCCTCGCCTAAGCACTTTGCCGGGCATGGGGATACCCATGTTGACTCGCACCTCGCGCTGCCCGTTATCGAGAAGGATATGAAGGCACTGCAGGAAGTCGAGCTCGTGCCGTTCAAGGAGCTCATCAAAGACGGTGTTGCGAGCATCATGACCGGTCACATGGCGCTTCCCAAAGTGACGGGAGACGACACACCTTGCTCGCTTTCCAAGCGGCTGACAAAGAAGCTGCTTCGTGATGAACTCAAATATGGAGGGGTCATCGTTACCGACTGCTTGGAAATGGAGGCTGTTGCGGAGAAGTACGGATCCGAAGCCGGTGCTGTCCGGTCCCTCGAAGCTGGTGCCGACATTGCCATGATATGCCACACCTTCACACGGCACAAGGGAGCAATCGAAGCAACCTACGCGGCCGTTGGCTCCGGCCGACTCGATCTCGCGGAGCTGCAAGAGAGCGGAAAGCGGATCAAGGCCATGAAGGAAAAGTTCGCCGGCAGCTGGGACAATGTCTTGCGGACATCGTCAACCGAAGTTTGGACAGAAATGAAGAAGTCGCATGCTGCGCTCAGCGAGGAAGCATACGCGGCCTCAACAGCCTTGATACGAGACGCTGGCCGCCTTCTTCCCCTCGACAAGAGAGCTCCTCTAGTCCTCTTCACACCGCAAGCGGAGAAGATTAATCTGGCTGTGGATGACAGTCCGTCACCCGAAGGTGTTCTAATAGACAAGAACGGCAAGCGTCGGAACACTGCCGGACCTTCATACGTCTCCTTCGCGAAGTGTCTTGACGGGAAGACGAAGACGCAGAACATCGTGTACGGGCCCGATCAGCCGGTTGCCTCAACAATCGATAGCATCCTCCCGCTCACAGCCGGCACATCAATAGTCTTCTGCACACGCAATGCGGACCGTAGTACTTGGCAAATCGACGAACTCCGCTCGCTGTTTGCGGCCCTGGGAACCGCCAGCCCTCGGATCGTGATTATCGCAACGTGCGCACCGTACGATCTCCTTGGTGTGACGGGATTAGAGGACTTGACATACGTGGCGACGTTCGAGTTTACGGTGGCCGCGTTGGAGACAGCAGCAAAGGTATTGTTCGGTGATTTGAAGGCTGTAGGGAAGGTGCCAGTGATGGGAGGAACAGCTTGAATTCTGCAACGTGTATCCATTGCCAAGTTTAGTGACTGCTATGCCGATATTCGGAACCGCAATCACCCATCTGGTGAAACATCTCCTCCGCCTTGCTCTTGTCAAGAACAGCATTGATGGCTGCATAATCCCTATCGGATAGGGTAAAGGTGAAGACCCGCAGGTTGGACGCGGCATTGGAAGACACGCCAAGTCTAGTCCCTTTGGAGAACATCAATGAATAAACGTTTTGTTCTTCAGTATTCAGGACTTGCCAACGATGACTGATGCGACCTCTTCCTTCTCTAATACCCATTTTGCAGCGACATTGGCGATGTCGATGCTCCCACCGTGGGCGTCCGCAATTCTTCTCAGCGCGACTAAGAGTTCTTGAAACAGCTCCCATCCTCCCCACAACTTAATCATGTCGAAATACTGTATTACACCGATCAGAGCGAAGCGAGCATGAGATGTGATCAGCGTACCTTTCTCTGCGACGGGGTAATAGAATCTGCATACAAGTTGGGTGAAGGCTTCCCGAGCCACTTGTCGGATAAGAAGTTTCCGCACTGTAGAATAGGTTCAGCCGGTCTGGAGACGGGCATGGAGATAGCTGCATACATATGTCCCATACGTGAGCAACTTGATACCATGCTTCTTGCAGACATTGGCAAGCCGGAAACGAGGACGTTGATCAATGAGTGAGTACTAGAGGGAGACTCAGAAACGCTCCCGTATCGCTTCTCTCTTACGCACCTGGACCTGGTTACTAATCACCCTACCCTCCCCGTTCCAGTCTCGATTCAGATATGTGCAGATCTCATCAGTTCGCTCCGCGTCGAAGTTGACCAGACCGATCGCTTTTACTACGTGCAGCGCAGAGCGCGACAATTCGATCAGATGATGTATGATGAGTAAGTAGCTCTTGTCCGAGTACTGCGAGAGTCAGCAAAACATTTCGAGGAAGCGAAGTGGAACGCTCACCTCCTGCCAGTGGAACTGCAGAACATCCAAATATCCGCCACATCGGTCACGTCTCTCGTGGACTTTGCTGGCGACCCACTCGCTTGTCGGAGGTCTGTCTGGCGGCGCAAAAACACACCACTTGGTGCATGTAAGCATCCGTTCGTTGATCTCCTTTGGCAGCGACCGTCGGAACGTGCCAAATATGATCTCTGCATCACCATAGTGATCGGCCATGTCGGCTGCTGTAAAGCCTCGAGAAACAAGCTCGAGCAGAGAGGATTGCATTTCCTGAGAGGAAGCGGTTCCCCATGCTGGACTTGAGAGCTGCCATAGGCCGATGAGCAAGCGAGGTATCTCGATCGAGCCCAAGGATATAGTTGGAATAGTAGTCACAAGCCTTGGTATATTGACAGGCCGCGCAGGTCGGTCAACATAGGATGCATGGGGCAAAAGGTCATTAGGAAACAGCAGCAAATAGGTGTCACCGGTTTGTGTCCAAGCCCTGTCCAGGCCGAAGGACGAGTCAACGGCGCCGAGCTGAGACCACAGCTCACGTAGAGCATTATTGAAAGGTAAAGAGTCGAAATTGGGACCGATGGCGCTCTCCTTGAGAGCTTGCATGTATTGGATGATATCACCGCTTGCCTGCTTCAAGGCGGATTGTAGGGGTTCCTCCGCCTTCAGCGATCGCTCATGGCTGGCAGTTACGAGAGCATCGACTAAGCATATCATACGTTGCAGAGATCGTAGATGCAGTCCGGATAGGAAATCAAGTCGGACGTCCTGCATGCATCGTAGAAGCTCTGGAGTGACCGTATTCGAATCGGGAAACAGCGTCTTCCCATCAGGCAAGGACAGTGGTTCTTGCAGCCGACTCTGGTAAACGACGTCGCGAAGTACGGATGCGAGAGATGGATGCTCGGACAGCATGCGGCGGCATGCAGCTCGAAGCTCGGCAGGAGGTACTATCCACAGGCATCCAGCTCAAGACTCCGATGAGGACGGATGGACGAACGCTGCGCGATAAGAACATCCATCATCATATTGACATGGCCGCCGACGGCGGCGGGCATTCCAGCCATGGGTAGGAGAGGTTCAGTTACAACGTAGGCGGGGTTATAAAACAGAGATGCTCTCAAGAGAATTCGGGATGAACACCACAATGTGATCTGTTCGGTGCAGTGCCTGCCAGAAGAAGCTGAAACACCACGGCCGGCATTGTCACCGACGTGGTCGCTGCTGTCAGGGCCCACCCGCGTTTCGTTCCTCCACGTCCAACTCAAAACTCGCGACTCCGGGCTAGCTTTACCGCTTACTTTCTCCTCACTCTCATTTCCACCCTCAGCACTATCGCTGCTCAGATTGTCACAATGGCTCGACGACCGATTCAACCGCCGACACCTAACACGCCTTGGACTCCTAGCGAAGGGACGTACATCCCCACCACCCCGGGAACACCCAGCACGCCTGGAACGCCCAGCACGGCCGGCGGACCTCCCCAGCCGCAGCGCATCGATGTCCGCAACATAACCCCTCAAATGATGGCCCGCTTTTCGCCCGATCAGCGCGTTCAGATTCTTCAGATGCAGCAACGACTACGCGAGCAACAAGCGCAACAAGCACAAGTGATGGCCGCACCTCCTCCCCCTCCTCTCGATCCAGCAATGCAGGCGCTGTTGGATAGCAGCTACCGACCAGTCTCGCTCAAGTTTGCGGATGAAGAGCGGATGTCCGCTGTTTGCAAGGAGCACGGTGAGGTGACATGCGAGAAGTGCGGCACCGACTTTGCTGCGGTGAACGAGCTTGCCGAACAGCTCTTGACTGCATTCGGGAAGGATGGCGTACCGCCTCCACCACCTCCGCCGAATCAGCCTGGCATCCCTAACGGCGGTGCGAGGACGCAGAGGATGACAAAATTCAAAGATGAAGGAAACGTGAGTATATGCGGCCTTTGTCATCATCCCAGGTCTAATCGGCCCTTTGCAGACCATGTTCAAGAAGGGCCAGCACGCCATCGCGGCGAAGCACTATACCCAGGCTCTCGACATTGCTGCTTCCCGTCCTCCGTGGGAGCCGCATGTGCTGGCACGTGAAGAGCTCGCGATGTGCCTCTCGAACCGCTCTGCGGCATACGTGGCGGATGGCGAGCTCGATTATGGTCTATGGGATGCCGATGCCGTCATTGGTCTGAAGCGGCCATGGAGCAAGGGCCATTTCAGGAAGGCGAAGGCACTTATGGGCATGGAGCGCTATAAGGAGGCGAAGGAGGCGCTAGAGTTGGGGTTGAGCTTTGATCCGGATAGCGATGTGCGTTCATTTGCTCCCCTGCTCAAGCATACATCTGACCATCCCATAGGAGATGAAAAAGACCGTCGAGGACATTGATCGTATCACGGAGAAGGCGATGACCGCCATTCCTACTTGATTTGTCTTGCGGTGCCTCAGCCGTATAGTACGCTGAATGCGATACGCGTTACTGTAAATACTATTACTGATACATTGTGAGTCGAGTGCGAGCTAGAAGAATGAGAAGGACTGGTTCCCTGCAACATCATGCAAGACGCCTCTCTTGATCTCCATCGCGACGCCTCTGTTCATAATACTCTTCTCCAGCGCATGCCTCAGCTCCACACCACACGCGGGCAGGCTGTCCTCGAAGAACACCCTGCCTACCACCCTGCACCCATCGTATTCTCGATCATGATGCATCAGGACGACAAACCATCTCGTCTGCTCAAGCGTCCGATATGTTCCAAATGCAAGGGTCCATTGATGCACATCGGCGTAATTATCGAATAGCACCCAGTTGCCGGTCCCGTCTTGCTCTACAGGAAGTGTGAAGTCCTCGGCAGGTGTTCGACGCAGCATGTCGAAGTACTCTTTTGCTTCGCCTAAGATATGATTAGTAAAGTTGACGTTTCGTGGCCGAGAACCTCACGATCGCTCAGACCATTCTTGTCGATGGGTCTGTACTTGGTACCATAATCAATTCGAACGGTGTCTGGCCCACGTACTCAGCTGGGGGCTAGTGTAGATGTAGTAAGATGCTACTCACAGTGTCGTCTAGGATTGAACATATATGGCCACGTGCGCGTGCGAACAATATCAAGACGCCTGGAAGGGGGCCGATGTCCGCATGACCATCGCCCATATTTATGTGTGCGAAAGTCGGAGCACGCGAAACCCCACACATGACCTCAGCCAATGTGAACGTTCGATGTGGAATGCATTCCATCAAAATGCTCTTGCCACGAGGATCAATCGGCGCGATCGCGGTCACCATCCCGTTGAGAAGAGGTTCGAATTCCTTTATAAGGAAGACGAAACATGGATGGGAAATTCCTGCCGGCGGCCGAGGTAAACCCGTAGAGTCTCCTTGGGACAGTAAGGGAAGTGCTGGCCCGGATGATCCATGCGAAAACGGTCGGCGTCGACAATACCTCGGTCCCGCCGAGCTGTCCATGCAAAATAGTAGCGTCACTCGGGACCCTCTCCAGCACTCCAGACATCGTTTACCGCTTTGAGCCAGACGCCAGTGCCAGCGGCACACCGGTCCTGAAGACCCGTTTAGAAGCCAATTGATAGCTCGTTATCTAGGGCTGGACGTCGTGCGGCTGCACGCCGAAAGCGGGGCAAGAAGTGCCCTTTCCATTCCAATTGAAGCTCCGATCTTGCGATGGTAAGACGGTAAGAGCCTCGATGCAATCGGTCTTCACATCGCAGAAGCATGATGGAACGGCTGATAATCGACGAAAAAGGATATTTTGCAAGGGCTGTGCAGGCGGTCCCCAGGTCGAGTAATTGGGCGGTCTTCGGCGGAAGGTGACATCGAACACCCCGAATGTTGGGCTGTACCTACCAGAGCTGATGTAAGGTGGATTGCGATGTGGTTGCTCAGCCGTACGGTCGGAAGACAATCATACACCAAGCTGGAGCGAATAATCAATCGCTGCCTCGGCAAACATCAGGCCAGCATTCGGAAAGGTACAGGTATTCACACCCTTGTTGGTCAGCGCCCCGTTGCGGGACCTGTAGGATCATCAATGCCGCTCCTTCAACGGGGCGAAGATCGGCGATAATACAAGCGGCTAACTCAGCCGCGGTCCTCAAACACAGAATCCTCAACCTGCTTCCTGCCATAATGGCGAGAAGCGCGGAGAGCCAGTCCAATCAGGAAGAGCACCGAATGGCGCCCTGGGAAGGCAATGAATGACTCATTGCTGATTGGGCGATAGACGACGGTCATCATGAATCAACGGCAGTTGCGAAGCAGGCGGGATGTGTAATACAGCTAAGGGACCATTAGCATCACTTGATGATGTAGTAATCTTCTGCCGAAATGCCAGAGATACAACGGGGAGGTTGGCACAGATTATCAGTAGCCCGCGATTATCAGCTCGGCGGACATAAGCAGAAGCGCAAAGCGGAGCGGACCGGGCTGCGCGATTCCCAGGGGGTCGAGGAATCACTTGCGGCCCGCTTTATGTAAATTCAATATCATCATTGCAACGGATGAAGGGGGGGCGATTACACAAAATGCGGGGCGAAACTTGCCGGTGACCTCGGTTGAAAGCTCTTGCGGGTCTCACGCACCATCAACTCCGAGGGTTTGTCCGATTTCACGTGATAACAGGTCCCTGATTGAAAGCTGGTCGTCTTCCACTCATCTCAGGCGGCCGATTAGTGTCCTATCTACATGTCCTCAGGCTTTCCCTTCGGCCTTGACACTGGCGACAACGATGCCAGCAAGGAGAATCGAATTGCCACAGGGGATGCGCTCCTAGCATTCGCCCGCAATCTCGCGGTCTCGGCCGGAGAGCGATCTGCACTCGCAGCTCAGCCCGCGTTTTGGATCGGGCTCCACCGCAACTGGGAGCTGCTTGCCACCAATTTCCAGCCTGGAGAGGACGACGGATATGCAGACTATCTGCTGGGTCTGGCAAGGGTGACACGTAATGCTGTTGCGGGGGTGCCAACGAATCAAGAACATGCTTTGTGCGCGAGGTGACGACTGTCCCTGAGGCTCCACTGACGAACAACCTACAGTGTCGCTGAGCCACATGTAAGACGTGTGCTCCAGCAGCTCACAGCTGGCGTGTGGTTAGAGGAGGAGACATGTACGTTTCCTACATACCTATACTGCGCCAGCTCACGATCGTGACAGATTTCCCACATGTCCAGGGCCTTGCGCAACTGTTGTCGAACGTGATCACCGCAAACGATGCACTCGCGCAGCGCTTGTGGGAGACATATGCTGCGCTCCCTGGAGAGTCTTCTCCAATCATGTATGTAAATTTGCACCCTAGCTCTACGTGTTAATCATTCAATCTGCTTGTCCAGACGCTTGCTGTACAGCCGTGACACGAAGACGATAATACCCACTTTTGTCCTCGTGCTCAACTGCACCGTCGAGAGCGTCAAGCGTGCACAGCTTTTGCCTCAAAGCCGCACGCTATTGCCATTATTGGATTGGATCAATCGAGTAACTGAGTCCGAGGAGGAAGGGGATGAAGAGAAGGTTTTCCAGTTGGGGTGCGCCAGACCATCTCTTCACAGTAATGGCGGTTCTAACAAGGTCTCCAGCTACGCTGTATTCAGTAACGCTTTCAACCTCAATCTATTCGATGATCTATTTGCTTCCCTATCAATGTGTGTGCATGGTCAAGGGTCGTTTTGGCCCTAGCTGATTGGATGCAGACCATCGCAACCCTTACCACCTGCACAACTGACGCTTCTGAAATTGTACGACTCTTATTTGCATGCCCCATCAAGATCGAGCACGGACACACCGTCCGTATATTCTCTATTACCATCCTTGCTATCTCTTTCGGCGCATATACGCCACCTGCGTGATCATCAGCAACCCGAAATCAACGTGGGACAAGGCATCGTGCTCGTGCTAGACATCATCAACGAAACGATCCTGGAAGAAGACAATCGAAAACAACGGGATCTCCGGGTTGTACTTGAGCGGAGCAGAGATCATGACGGGCTGGGAGTGCCCGAATCCTTGATAGGTACGGCGCAGTCCTGACGTCCGATGTCATCTGTATTGATATGTTGACAGGGCTCCTGCGTCATCTTACGTCTCACACGCCTGCCATATCCCCACTCGATACCGCGTCGGATTCAAGTGCACCAGATGCGCTGAGCTACGTCAATCGCTCGATCGTGCGCTTGATCTCCACCATCGCCCACGGCTCGCGAGACGTCCAAGATCGGGTTGGCACAGCCGGCGGACTGGAGGCCATCCTAAGTCTGACAACGGGCGATGGAAGGAATCCATGTGCGTGACTTTCGCGTTGTGGATTTCGGATCTTGGCTGATGTGTCGCGTAGATCTGCGAGAGCATGCGCTATTTGCGGTGCGCAATCTGCTCGCTGGCAATGTCGAGAATCAGAAGAGGGTCGAGGGACTGGAGCTGCAGGGCACAGAGGATGCGTCTGGTGGCATCACCGGCTTGAAGCTGAAGACGGCAGATCATGGACCTGTCAATGGTCAATAGATGTGCTTGACATTCCGGTTGGTTTCAAGCTTGCCCTTTGTAGGATGCGCAACATGTCTACAGCAAGCTGAATGCGAATTTGGTGAAACAGAATCCCACTCTGCACAAGATGAATGTACCCCACCCCAAACCGCTAAAGTCATCAGTAATAAGCCATGCATTAAGCGTAAGTGGGGAATCTGGTACAATGCGATGTGCAGTAGTTTTAACGTAATACTGTACTGTATGGTGGAGTGAGTGATGCTCTCTAAGCATAAATAACCCGCGCCTGTCCCACTGCCCCTCTCCACTACCCAAGCCCCCAGCCCAAGCCTCGACACCAGCCCAAGCCAGCCCAAGCGGCCAATGTAACCCTCTAGCCCCCGCCGGCCTCCTCGCGTCCACAAGCCCCGATAGCAACCAGCCCAGCTACTTCATCGTACTAATCCCGTACCACCTCAGAATCCCCTCATATATGCTATACATGACCGCGGCATTCGGAACGACCCTGAGCAAATGCGCGCTCAAGCCTCCATACAAGCTCCTCACACCCTCCTCCCTGATGACGAGCGCGAACGTCTGCACAAGCCCGCGGTACTTGACGACGCCCTTCTCCATCGGCTGCCTGAGCCGCGTGCGCACCACCTCGTGCGGGTACGTGATGAGCGACGCGATCATCTTTGCTGCTCCTGCCGCGCCGAGCATGCCTGCCCACTCGGTTGCGCCCCCCCGGCCCCGGAAGCCCTTTTTGAAATTCTCGTACAAGGCCCACTGGATCGTGCCCTCCGTCGCGCCTAGGTAGCTGGCGCTCAGACCCTTGTACAACCCGGGAACGCCCTCGTGTGCCAGGATATGACGGATGCACGCGAGGGAGGAGGTGAATGGGTGTGCTTGGGAGGCGGACAGCTGAAGACGCGTCTTCACTACCCAGATAGGGTTCGTCGCTGTGCTCGTTACCATCCCTGTTGCTGCGGGTCAGCACACAGGCAGAGAGACAGGGAAGGAGACGCACCAGCGACAGCACCGGCTGTGAGGAATACCCATGTGTCCTCCTTGCCCCCATTGAACTTGTTCGCGATGACCTGCTTCCCATTCCCGTACGTGAAGAAGTTGATACTGCGGGCTGGGACGACGCCGACGAGTGTGGGGCCGAGGCCCTTGAACAGCGCCCCTGGGCCCTCGTACCGGTATATGCTCCGGAGCAGCAGCGCAGTGTCGTAGAATGCCCAGAGGACGTTTCCGGAGGTCCGGACGACGGGGCGGGGCTGGAAAGTGCGTATTGGCGGTTGGGAGGCTGAGGCGGTCGGGCCGGCAGTGGCGAGTTGGGGAAGCGGAAGATGGTGCGGGGCGTGCTCGTGTGCGGGCACATGCTGGAACATGCTGCTCTGCAAGCGGGTCTTGACAACGTCGAAGGGAGAGGTGACGATCGCGCCGCACATCCCGCCTAGCCTGCGGGGGGGAGGGTTATTGGGTGAGCGTTAAGGGGGGAGGGGGTGACGCACCCGCCGGCGAGGAGGTGGGTCCAGGACTTTGCGGGGATCCAGCTGGTCGACGCGGCCGGGGACGGGGACGGCGGTGGTGATGGCTGGGCCATCTTTTGGGGTTGCTCTGCCAGAGACGGCTTTGCGGGAAAGCAATAGCAAGAGCGAGAGCAAGAGAGGAGAAAGAACGAGTGGTGAGGAGAGCGACAGGAAGGTGAAATGTGCTCGGTGGCTGAAGTCACTTTTACCGCTAACAGAAGTCGGACGCTCGTGCGTGAATAATTCGATAGCGCGTCCTTCGGCACTGTAGCATCTCGCCACCCGGGCCCTAGTCATATTTGGGCAGGGAATGCTTCCGCCCCTCGGAAGAAGGGTCGGCTCCGGTGCGCGTCTACCTGAACCAGCGCGTGTCACTGGCAGGCCTCGACGAGAAAGAGAAAAGAGGGAAGAGGGATGCGCCGGCGTCCACCACCTCTCCGCCTCTCCAGAAGAACGTACGCGACCACCAGGCCCGCGCAGACAGCGGCCAAGTATTTGGAGCGGATCCGTCTGGACCAGGGACCGGAAGGGCTCAATGCATTCGTTTCAGTGAACTATGATCGTGCGCCTCTTTCCTCGGTATTGTATTGCGTGAGGTGCTGATGAGGGGTAGTGCCGCCTGAGGTGCCGGGGGCCGATGGTACGTCTCCGATAGGATGTGTGGAGAGGTGCTGATAATGAGCAGGTACCCCAGAGCCACGGTTGTGCATAGCGGTCAAGGACAACATCTGCACTTCCACCCTTCCCACCACAGCCGGCTCGCTGGCCCTCTCCAGTGCGTTCCTCCCCCTCCCTCCTTTTCCCTCCTTACGTGCACCGCTCACCCGCATCGCATCAGACTTCAACCCCCCCTACTCCGCAACGATCCTCCACCTCCTCCTGCAGTCCGGCGCCCACATCCTCGGGAAGACGAACATGGACTCCTTCGGCATGGGCTCCTTCGGGGTCCACTCCTCCTCTGGCCCCGTGCGCAACCCTCGGGACCGGGCGCGCGTCGCGGGCGGGAGCAGTAGTGGGAGCGCAGCGGCCGTCGCGGGGGGGTTGTGTGATGTGTGCGTACTCCTTCTCCCTCCTCAGCACTGTGCTGACATCGAGCAGCGCACTGGGGACAGACACGGGCGGCTCGACCCGCCTCCCCGCCTCCTACTGCGGCACCTACGGCCTAAAACCATCCTACGGCCTCCTCTCCCGGCACGGGATAATCTCGTATGCCGATTCGCTAGATACGGTCGGCCTGCTCGCCCGCTCCCTCCCCGTCCTCAGCCGCACATTTCAGATCCTGAACCAGCACGATCCAAGGGATCCGACGTCCGCACCGGAGGACGTAAGGCAGGCAGTGGCGGGGGCGGCGCGCGAGCGCCTGCGCCGATTGGGGGATGGAGTGAAAGGGCTGAGAGTGGGCGTGCCGGCCGAGTACTGCCCCTCCGAGCTGTCTCCACAAGCCCTGCGCCCGCTACGCAACGCGCTCCGCACCCTCCGCCGCATGGGCGCAGAACTCGTCCCCGTCAGCCTCCCTTCCACCCGGTACGCCCTCAGCGCATACTACGTCCTCGCGAGCGCCGAGGCGAGCAGTAACCTAGCCCGGTACGATGGGGTCAGGTACGGTTTTCGCGCCCCGGCGGCAGGGGAGGGGGAGAGGGGGGATGCTGCGCAGGGATATGCACGCACGAGGACGAGGGCGTTCGGGGAGGAGGTGAAGAAACGGCTGTTGTTGGGGACGTATGCGCTTACGGCTGAGTGAGTGCTCTTATGTTTGTTTGGATGGGGCAGGAGGTTGACGGAGGGCAGCGCGTTCGACAACTACTTCCTGCAGGCACAGCTGGTCAGGAAGCTCGTAAAGAGGGACTTTGACGCCGTCTTCTCCGCGCCGAACGTCCTCTCCTCACTTCCAGCAGAGAACCCAACAGGGGTGGACCTGCTCCTCCACCCGAGCGCCATCGGGCCCGCCCCGCTCTTCTCCCAGCTGGCGGAGCAGGACTCGCTCGACGCGTACGTGCAGGATGTGCTGAGCGTCCCCGCGAGCTTGGCGGGCGTGCCGGCGCTGAGTGTACCTGTCTCCTCGCAGGGGATGGACAGGGGCGAGGAGGAGGAAGTGGAGGGGTGCGTGGGGGTTAGCGTGGTTGGCCAGTGGGGGTGGGACGAGCTTGTCATGCGCGTGGGGGAGGTTACTGGGGATAAGGGGGATCATTAGTGGTCGATTATATTAGCATGTAGAATTGTGTTGCATATGGGGAAACAGACGCGTAATCTGAGTCTACGAATCGGAGAAGAGAAAAACTGATCTGAGCCTTCGAACATGAGGATGGAAAGATTGCGAGGTTGGAAAATTATTGGGGATGAGGAATTCATATTCGAAAGACGACAATATTGGACGACGATATTGGCTGCTGGTGGGAGGGACCAAGTAGAGATGTAGAATAGGCATGCTTGACAGTGAGGGATGCCGTTATTCGGTAATAGACTTTGCGGCGGTCGAATGAGCGTGCGTTTCCTGCTGAGTGAGGTATGCCTCCCGCTGACTATCGAGAGCCTCTTGCAGACTATTGTAGAATGTATCGACGCCGTCCAGTGTGATCACCCGCCCAGGATATAGTGACCCCACGTATTGTGCGACATCCTTTGCAACGAAAATGCCCACCAGGCGGTTCAGCCTGAGGCTGAGAGGCGAATGCGAGTAATTTGGTGGTGATACGACCAGGCTTGATGTGAAAGTGGGTGAAATGTCAATGCCAGTGAACGCTATCCTTTCCAGCTTCGGGCAGTAGACTGCAAAGAAGCACAATACGTCTAAGCTGACTGTTGCTTTTGCTTTGCCGCCATTATCACTCTGGGTCCAACGTGATATGAGCCTTGGTATTGTTCCGAAAATGAAGGAACGGAGATCCGGCCAAGCTTGCGCCATAGTCCTGAAGCTGTCGTCTGTTGCGTGCTGTAGATCACACCAAATGTTGAGGCCCATATATTGAAGATCGTGGCAGTCGAGGAGGGGGGAAAACTCAGACAAAGTCCACGAAACGTTACAACCCCCGACGACGATGCGCACGTCTCGGATGGTCGCTTTAGACCGAGCAATGAACAAAGCCAGCTCATGGAGATCCAGAAACTCTTCTTCTCCCACATATTCCAGCTCAAGGTCCAGTTTCCGCAACGTTTCCATTTTTGAGAGCAAAGCTAGAATGCTGGAAGACTCCTCGACTCTGCAGGAGAATGTGCTGAGTATGGAGAAATAGGGCAGATCCTTCGCGGCCTCGGGAAGTAGCACGTTGCCCTCGACAACATCCAGCGTCAAAGACCTGAGATTCGGCAATGCAATCAGGGAGCTCAGCGTCGATTGGGTTAAAGGAAAACCAGATAACTGAAGACTGGCAAGTTTTGCGGAGACATTGAACATAGTTTCCAGCAAGATATCTCGTATGCCGTGGTCGACGTCGTAAACCTCCGAAGAGAACTCGATCAAGCCTTCCGCCTGGACAAGTTTCGTCCTGAATTTCGCCATGCACTGGAGTAGATCCTGTTCCTCATAGTCGCTATCCATACTCATGCTTCCAAGGATCCTCAAGCGCTGCAGGGTAGGATGGATGAATAGCGTGGCCACTTCGACACTCTCGATTTTGTGAAACTCGACCTCCAGGAACTTCATCGAGGGGAAGAGATGCACCACATCCTTGGCTAATAGTAAGGGGCGTAGAATCTTGACAGCCTCATGGTGTTTAGTCCAGGCGGCTTCCCCAGCGAGAGACAACTTCAAGTTGTGAACGTCCCGAGTATAAATGCTGAGTCGAGTGGTAGCCTTGAAGTAGGTCAATAACAAGCGACCATGAAGACCGAACAAAGAGCTCACATTGGCAGCGTTGGTCCTGAAAGGTAGCGCCTCGATCAGGCGGTCGAGAGTTGCAGTGTCCACGCTTCTCCACGCGATAGGCACCGCCAAGGCGAAGTGCCATCGACAGCAGCGCATGATTCGCTTGACATCGTCCTGTGGCAGATGCTCCATGATCATCTCCGCGAGCTCCGCTATTCTCCATACGGCATGCATAATCTTGCGTAGGATGTGCGTGGAGGAAGGAGAGGATATGGCCCTCTGGATGTGCGACGACGGTGATCGCCAGAGAGCAAGGTGAGACGCGTCCAACGATTGGCGCGTCGCGATGTCGAAGTGGTCCGTGCACCCTCGCTTTCACGTGCCAGTACTAGTGTCCATCACGTCGGCCGACTGATACAGGCTCCATGTTCAACGAGTCCACGCTGCTCTAATATCTACTATACAGCCCGCGAAGCATACTTCTCGCAAGCGCTGAACGGGTTCGCAGACTGGTAGACAACTTGAAGGACGTCGACGCCGTCTTCCGAGTCAGCTGGCTGAACGTCATCCTGACTCTCTCCCTCCTCTCCCACCTATGGAGCACACATCCGCCTGCACCCGGGTGCCATAGCCCGCGTACGCATTTCATCTCAGTGGGGGCCGCAGGGCCGATTCGACGCATCCGTGCGGGACGTGCTGAGCGTGCTGATCAGCCTGGCGGGCGTGCAAGCGCTGAATGTTGCTGTCTCACTGTTGGGGATGGATAGGGAGGGGGATGGGAGAGGTAATCGTATGGATCACGGTTATTGTGTTGGGAAGTGGGGATGCGGCGAGTTGGTCAATAAGCCGGGTGATCATCGGGGAGGCGGTGAATGGGGTTGACCATTAATGATTGAATTACATCAATTCTGAGAAGGGTAACGATAGTCTACAGTACTTGCATAGAAGCGACAATGAGAGCCAAACAAGAGACTGAAAGTAGGATCGAATGTTGATAGCTGGCAGACCAAGTGGAGGTCGACATGATGCTTGGAATAGAAGTGGGAGATTGTTCGAAGTTGGATGTGTTTGATTGTGATGAGGAAATCAACTGCTGGCGGGGACGGTACCGATCGAATCGGCTCGAGCCTGCTGTAGACGAACGTAGAATTCGTGTTGGACGTCGAGCGCACCCTGCAGGTCTCTATCATGCCCCCCGTCGTGAACTAGAGGGTGACGCCGTCCGTAATTGTTCGCGCGTCTATGCTCGGAGGAACCCTAAATTTGCTTCGGAGGAACCCTAAATTTACCTCCTTCCGTGACACGCCCGCGGGGAAGCGGAGGCAGTCGTGCGGACAGGGTGGGAGAGCAGAGCCCAAGATCTGACGTACGGTGGAGGGTTCAGGCAATGACTTGCCAGTGGGTCACGGCCACCTCGTACACCTCCAGCTGGTCCGGACTTCGGTCCGAGAGGGCCTTCGGCGCACACTATTACTATGCGTCAGACCGGTACATCCAACGGCCAGTCCGCCAAACATCCCCTTGCGCCGGGAACTCTATATTGAACGACCAGCTCCGAGCGCACTCCTTCAGTGCATTCTGGAGAACACAAGAACAAGTATGGCCGCACGCCCCGAAATCCGCACAGTTCTCAGCACCCTCACCTGGAAACCGGAGGAGGTCGACCAGATCCGGCGTGCCTTCGCCCCGGCCGAGTTTGTCCAGTGCAACAAGAGCGACACCGCGATCATCGAGGCAACACTGCAGCGTGCGCAGGCTGCCATCCTCGCAGGCGATCTTGATGACCGCGTGCTGAAAGCTCCCAGCCTCGCCTGGGTACACTGCGACCATGCCGGGCTCAACCACTCCGCCCGGCCTGAAGTCTTCGCCAAAGGACTACTCGTCACCGGTTCAGCAGGCCGCTCTGGTCCAGCACTCGCCCAACACGGCTTCTGGTTCGCGCTTGCCTTCGTGTACGACGTCCGGAACGCGCTTGACCGTCAATCCAAGCACATCTGGGGCGCTGTTGAGGAATACCGCGAGCGCCGCGCACTCTGGGGTCTGAAGCTTGGCGTCGTCGGCTTTGGCTACACTGGGAAGGAGATGGCCCGCCTCGGACGCGCATTTGGGATGCACGTGACGGTTCTGCGTCGCACGGCGGGCGAGTCGTCGCCAGACGTGGATGTCATGCTGAGCACGGACGCGGGCGACGGGCTAGACGAGATCATCCAGGCGGATATAGTGATGCTCGCCACCAGTCTCTCGGACACCACGTACCATCTCTTTGGTGCGAACGAGTTCCTGCGCATGAAGAAGGACGCGATCATCATCAACATGGCTCGCGGCTCTGTGATCGATGAGACCGCGCTGATCGCGGCTCTTCGCACGGGAGAGATCGCCGGTGCCGGCCTGGACACATTCGAGAAGGAACCACTGCCCGCCGATTCGCCCCTCTGGGACATGCCGAACGTGTTGATCACGCCGCACGCGACACCGCAAATGCCCGACAAGACACAGCGATCGATCGACGTCATCGTCAAGAACATCGCGCTCTACCGGGAAGGGCAGCCATTGCTTAA
The DNA here is from genome assembly GCA_001630345.1 of Calocera viscosa TUFC12733. Taxonomy (NCBI): domain Eukaryota; kingdom Fungi; phylum Basidiomycota; class Dacrymycetes; order Dacrymycetales; family Dacrymycetaceae; genus Calocera; species Calocera viscosa. The sequence continues at coordinate 1,139,900 of KV417266.1, read as the reverse complement.
CGCGATTCAGCTGCGCGACCTCTACACCAAGCATTGATACAGTTCATGTGAATATAGTCGAGATTGGGACAAGGGAGCGAAAAGAAGTGAAGGGCGTCCATACTCAAGCCCGTGTTATCTCCCTTGTGGTCGTTCTCGTAGTCGCTCCAGTCGCTGGTCTCTGGAAGTTCGAAGCGTGTTTTGATGGAGATAAACGCAGATGCCTCCAAGCTTGTGCCATTCTATCGAAGTGAAATTCTGCGATGTCTATCACATTGCCGCCTAGATCAAGTGTCAAGTGGGTAAGATCTTTGCATTCGTAGAGAGGGTCAAAGTCTGAGAAGTTGCAATGTTCGATGCCGTCCATCTCGATGTACCGTGAGTTTAGATTGAGCCACGACGCAAGCCAGCTCGCGTAGATCGATCTTCTCTGTGTGTGTACTTTCGGAAAGGTGCAGGAGGACCTCGCGCGGGGTCGTCATTTTGGAGAGAAAGGCGTATAGCATCAAATGGTCTTCTGGGTACCAGGACTCGAAGCTGCTGAATTGTCGGGGCGTCTTCCTTCGGTAGACGCTCCAGCATCAGCATCGCCAGTTCGGGTGCTCCCCATACGGCGTGCATAATTGACTGCAGGATGCGCGTCGAGATCCCGCAAGTGATGTCTCGCTGTAGATGCGAGCGGGACGTTCCAGTGATGCTGAGGCGCGTCCGAGTCAGCGGAGGGGACGCGTCGACGCGTCTTCCTAGTCGTACGTTAGACCCGTTTATCACATTCACAAAGTATCATACGCCTATGCAACGACTTCGACTGCCATTAACATTTACAATGACAATTAACATGGTGCACGGGCATGATCAGTAGCCGGGAGGGATCGCAGCTCGCAGGAGGACAGAGACGTGAATCGATGTAAACATAACATGCACAACGGTAGAAGCGATGCTATAGTCCAGGGGAAGATAATTGACAATCAGGTAAAACCGGACGAACCACGCAGCCTATCTAGCCAGATATATTGCTGATAGATATCAACCGCTCTCAGGAACGTCGTCGATCGAATCGCCTTGCAGATCGCGTTGTGACTCGCGTTGGTGGTCGAGTACCTTCTGCACGTCCTTGGCATAAGCCGTCTTGCCGAGGAACCGGATCTCTCGATCCTGATACAGAGCGTACAAAAACCGTGCGACCGCTGCGCTCTCTGCTACCTCCTCTGATAATCCGCCTAGATCCAGACAGAGCGGTCCGTGACCGCTGTCCACTTGAATGGGGACGGTTGGATATGACGTGTGAGGTGCTCCGATGCACGTCAAACGAAGGTTGTTGAGTTTCGGACAATGGTGTAAGAAAAATTGGAGCACGTCCAAGCTCACAGATGTGAGCTCAGCTGGGTCGATCTGGTCCAGATCGACCGAGTAGTCGTCTCGCCATATCTCCGTTACAATGGCAAGAAAATGAAGGTCAGGCCAAGATTGCGCCATCTGCTGAAAGTGTACGTCCTCAATGTCCTCGAATTCGCCTCCGATCCCGAGTTCCAGGTGACGAAGCCCTCCACATTCGTAGAGAGGTGCAAAATCAGAGAAGGTGTACTTGTCTTCACGTTCGATCTTGATCCGGATATCGCGGAGCGTGTGGTTCGATTGCACAATGAGAACAGCCAACTGCCGCACATCCAAGGGGATCATATGATGATGTTTCTCTTCGAACACCGAGGCGGAGATCGTCACGTTGCGAAGAGTCTTCATCCGGGATAGTAGTACCAGTCCCACGTGCTTGCGATGAGGAACATCCTCACATTGAAAGGTCGTCAAGCAAGGAAAATATGGGAGGTCTTGCACATCTTCGAGACTGAGCATATTTCTGTCTCGTTGGTCGACCTCGAGTTTTTTCAGAGAGGGCAAGGCAATTAAAGCAGAGAGGCTTGCTCTGTGGGACCGAAAGAACACAAAGTGTATACGGGTGAGCTTGTCGAAAGGGGGACAGAACATTTGTTGCAACAACTCTGCACGGCCCCGGTACGCGCCGTTCACTTCGAGTGAAAGATGGACCAAGCCTTTCGCGGTTGAGAGTGCCTTGCTGAGGGCGAGGAGGTTTGCGGACGACCATACTGCTGAGTAGCTTGGCGGTGGAGGTCCTAATCTGCGGAACAGAAAGTCCATCAAGGATACTTCTCCGAGCTTAAGGCTTTGAAGCGTGGGTTGGATGAGCAGCGTCAGGATCTTGAATTCTTGAGGAGACCGGGGCACGTCCACCTCCAAGCGGCGGAGGGAAGGGAAGAGAGGTGCAATGCTCGGGTTTGACAATAATGCTGATAATCTGTTACGATTTCGAAAACCGGTCCCGGATGTCTGAATGAGCCAGAAGTTCACCCGCAATGTACGGACCAGTGCTCGGTACTGCCCGAGTCGGGTGTGTGCCTGCGCGACGGTCCAAATTATCAGCGGTTGCTACTGGATGATGCGTATTCTTGACCCACATAGTCTTCATTTTCCTCGAAAGGAAGGGTTTCCAGAAGCTGCCGGAGATCGTGTGTCTCGATGTCCCACCAAGCCAGAGGTGACGCCAACTGAAAATCTCGACGGGAACAGCGCAAAACTCGCCGAATGTCATTTTTCGGGAGATGCTCCAAGATCATCTCCGCGAGTTCGGGCACTCCCCATACGGCGTGCATTGCTTATGTGGGAGTCAGGAATAACAAGATATGATATACTGAAACGATGTAGGGCGGGAGCAGCGGGAGACCGGTGTTGGCCAAGACCAGCCTGCTTGATGGTTGTCACGAGGCTGTAGACGCGTCGGGCAGTAACAGGGTCCACCACCTCTCTGCTGGTCCGTGCGCCAGAACAGGTTACACACACGTGTTTACTACATCGACACACTCTCACAGTCTATTGGATACAATGCAGCGTTTACGACAACAAGCTCCTCGACAATCTCGCCATTGCTTCTAGAGCCCAACCCACTCTACCATCCCCGTCGAGACATCACGCGATCAAGGTGAGTTCTCTATCAAGAAATCAATAGGTGAAGAAAGCAGAGGTGCAAAACAAGCTCACTTCCGCCTCTGCTTGGCGAACGCATCCTTGTATGTGTCCCATATGCGCATGAGCTCTTCGATGTACAGCTTCTGCGTGTCCTCCAGCAGTTGCTGACTTGGGTTGGCGACGCGCTCTACATGGATTGGGCGTCCACACACGATCACGATGCGGCGGCGGTAAGGCATTAGACCGATGGTATCTGCAACACGAATCAGCAACACTGCTTGAGTAGTCGAATGCTATACACATACAATTAAGGATGCCGCGTCCGTGGAATAGGGGGAGCGTAAAGCCGAACAGATGCTGGAACTTTTTCTGCACCTTGTACAGCGTTGTGCCCTTTTCGTTCGAGAGTTGCTCGTAGATCTGCCAAGCGGTGTGAGTCGTAGCGCATTGTTAGCCGTAAGCTCTTCTTACATCATTCTCCCCGAAAGAGAACACAGGGACCAGGTCCGCCCTGCTTGGGCGTCAGCCGCATTGCATATATGCAGCTCAAGATTCACTCACCCATACTGGATCGCCAACTTGATGAACCCAAACCTCTTCTTCAGGGTCAGATCCGCCGTTCCTGGATGCGCGCTCAAGCTCTCCGCCGCACCGCCAATGACGATGGTGATGCTCTGCCCTGGTCCCTTCTTCAGGATGTTCGCGCAGGATTTGCGCGATACGGACGCGATGCCCATCCACATGAGGATCTCATGGTAGATGGGAACATAAAAGTTGGTAGAGAGTGTGAGGAGATGTGGTGTTATGCCTGGGAAGAGCTGGGAGAATCCGAGGCCTGGAACAGTGGTGAGACCGTCTCTGCACGAAATGGCGGGTCACTCACTCTCGGTCGCGAACGTTGCGAGGGCACCCCTGTCATGCACGTTCAGACGAATTCAAGTGGCGAACAAGACATTGCACGCACATCCCAATGATGCCATGAGGATGATACCCAAATATGTATGGCCTATCTGGAGGAAGTACAGCTTCCTAGTCGCGTGTCAGCGGATTGTTGAACGCTCGAGAACGGGACACACTCTCATAAGCCTATCGCGTTGTCAGCTTCAGGATCGAGATCAAGGGGATCGGAGCACATACTCGGCAGGGTAGTACTCGGCAAAGTGTTTCCAAAAGCTCAAGCTCCTGAACCACGGCCAAGGCCGTGCTCCCTGGTTCGGCGCGTCGTCGATGAACAACCAAATGAGGTAGATGGTTATGAAGGGCCAGAAGGGCGGGAATGAACTGTTCGCACAGTCAGTATACACGACACACAGAGTAACAATGGATGCACGCACCAGAGAAGGAAGAAGAAGGCGATGGTAAAAGGGACCATGAGCGACCAGATCGCGACGGCGGCTGTCTGCAATCTGCGCTGTCGCGGGACAACGAATGGCGCGAACCTGTTCCAGGAGGATGAGCAACGCTACCCGTTAGCTACAACTAACGCGTACGTACTCAATATGGGGCAACGGCGCTTCGATCCTCGGCATCTTCAATCTCGGCAGCAGGGAGAGGGACACGGAGGACGGAGAGCGAGACGCGTTGGGTGTGGTCGCGCCGGACGCCTTCCCCGACTTAGCCTCCTTCTTCTCTCTATCCGAGCTTGCAAGCGGTCCATTCGACGTTGACCCAGGCATGGTGAGTTGCGAGGAAGGTTAGCTCGGCGCAGTCGAGCTTGTTTGTAGGTATATGCAGTTGGGGGCGCAGTCGATGGTGCAGAAACAGCCGCTGCTGCCGCTCACTGGACGTGGCGGTCGACCCTAGCCGGCTGCAGTTGTCGTCCAGATAATGTAGGAACGTGTACACCGCAAAAAATGACAACAGTGATAAGTTTAGCGACAGGCGCTCGCGTCCAAACTTTCGAAGCCCTACGATGTTATTGTGCGGAGTTTCGTCGGCGTCCCGGGCTCAGGGTACTGGACGTGGCTGACTGGCTTCTTGGCAGGCCTCAGGGCTATCGGACAGGTGGTCGAGACCGGTCAGTTCGGGTTGGGGTTGGCGAAGGACGGGACGACGTGGGTGAGGGGTCGTTGGGAAATGCAGTAGGAGCGCGAGTGACAGGCGCACGGGGAGCCTGGGAAGTCTGAGGCCGCGACGCGATGCCGTCACGCCCACGCGGTAAGCATCATCATATGGTCCAGCCCGCTGAGCTGCGGCTTTCGTCGATCCGCGTCTTTACCTCCGTTGTGCGGCTTGTCATCGTACCGACGGGCTGACACGACGTTGACAACAGACATCTAGGCAACACGCATTGTATTTTGGGTCATGTAGCTACAGAATGGGGAGAGAAATAAAAAATGGTGAGAGAAAGAATCATCCGCCGACACCACCAGGTATGCACGTAAAGTAGGCTAAGAAACGATCAATGCAGGCATTGCGTACATTTTGTCCGCACTCCTCCACAGCGACTTCCCCTCCTTATGCGTAAAGGTCATCATCGTTCTCCTCCTGGTTGAAACCAGCATTACCCGCTGGTGCACCAGCAGCCGCAGCGGCCGAGCCGTCGCCTTCGGGGAACTTGAAGGTCGAGCCGAATGATCGAGACTGCTGCAGGTTTTGGGCGAACATCTCGTACCGCCTGATATCCTGATCAGAGACGGAGCGACGAGCGTACTTCATTGCCTCCTCGAAGTGTGCCCTGAGGGAAAATTAATGGTCAGCATGGCACAATCGGCTAGCCGAGGCAAATTGTCTTACACGGTGATCTCGGGAACAGGGTCCTCCTCCTCCGCGTCCTCATCCATCGCCTCCTCGCCCTCACCCTTTTCCTTTTTCTCCCGCAGTCTCCGAATATCGGAATCTATGCTCTCACGGATGGCAAGCTTGGCGGCACGCTGGCAAATTTCGGTAAGATCGGCACCAGAGAAGCCATGGGTGGATCGGGAGAGGAAATTAAGGTCGACATCCTTGGCAATGGGCGACTTCTTGAGCGTAGCCTTGAGGATGGATAGACGGGAAGCCTCATCAGGCAGAGGAATGTAAATGAGCTGGTCGAGACGGCCGGGACGGAGCAGAGCGGAATCGATCTGATCGGGACGATTGGTCGCGCCAATGATGAAAACGTTCTTCTTTGCGTTCATACCGTCCATCTCGGTCAGGATCTGGTTGAGCACGCGATCGCCCGCTCCACCAGCGTCGCCGGAAGAACCACCGCGAGCCTTAGCAATAGAGTCGAGCTCATCGAAGAACATCACGCAAGGAGCAGCAGCGCGCGCCTTGTCGAAGACGTCCCGAACGTTCGCCTCGGACTCACCGAACCACATGGTGAGCAGCTCGGGACCCTTGATCGAGATGAAGTTCGCCTGGCACTCGTTCGCAATCGCCTTGGCCAGCATGGTCTTACCGGTACCAGGAGGACCATAGAACAGTACACCCTTCGATGGAGACATGCCATACTTGATGAACTTCTCCGGATGCTCGACGGGGTACTGCACGGTCTCCTGGAGCTCCTGCTTGACCTTCTCGAGACCACCAATGTCGTCCCAGGTAACTGTGGGCACCTCGACGACGGTCTCGCGAAGAGCGGACGGGTTCGACACGCCGAGGGCGAAACGGAAGTTCTCCATAGTGACGCCGAGCGAATCGAGGACTTCAGCATCGATGGTGTCCTCCTCCAGATCGATGAGGTCCATCTTCTCGCGAATCTGCTGCATAGCAGCCTCAGAGCAAAGCGAAGCAACGTCGGAGCCGACGTAGCCGTGGGTATCAGCAGCAATTTGCTCGAGATCGACATCGTCCGAAAGCTTCATGTTCTTGGTGTGGATGCGCAGGATCTCCAGACGGCCTGTGGGGTCAGGGATGCCGATGTCTACTTCACGATCGAAGCGACCAAAGCGACGAAGGGCAGGATCGATGGAGTTCGGGCGGTTGGTAGCAGCCATGACGACGACGTTGGAGCGTGCTTTCAGGCCGTCCATGAGGGTGAGCAGTTGAGACACTACGCGACGCTCGACTTCACCGTTCGTCTGGACACTTAGTCAGCATATATTGTCCACCCAGATTACGGTGTAGACTCACCTTCTCACGCTTCGGTGCGATCGAGTCGATTTCATCGATGAAGATAATAGCAGGGGAGTTCTTCTCGGCCTCCTCGAACGCCTTCCGCAGGTTGCTCTCGGACTCGCCGGCCATCTTGGACATGATTTCGGGACCGTTGATGAGGAAGAAGAACGCGCCGGTCTCGTTGGCAACCGCCCGCGCCATCAACGTCTTACCGGTACCGGGCGGGCCAAACATGAGAATACCACGCGGTGGCTTGATACCGATAGACTTGAACAATTGCGGGTGGCGAAGGGGAAGCTCGACGAGTTCGCGGATCTGTGCCATCTGCTTGCGGCAGCCTCCGATATCGTCGTAACCGACCTCATTCAGGTTGCTCTCCTCGTCTTCTCGCTTGACCGGCTCGCCCTCGGTGTGAATAATGGTATCCTGGGCGACGATGCAGTACTCCGCCGGGTCGGTTTCGATGACCTTGAACTCCACCGTGCGCATACCTCCCCGAACAAGGAACGTGTCACCCTTTCGTAAGGGACGATACGCTTCCAGGAAGTAAGGCTTGAGGTAGACGTCGAAAATGTTGCCGGAGAGACCCTCGACAGAGTCATCGAAAGGAAGGATGTGCACGCGCTTGCCGTACTTGATGTCGTTGCACGCGTGGACAGTGCAAAGATCGCCGAGCTTCACTCGCAGGTTGTTACGAGCCACCTTGTTCATCTGGATCTTGCCCTCATCGACGTCATCGGATGACAGAACGATGAGAACAGTGTCCTTTCTCTTCTTTCCACTGTAATATTGGTCAGACAGCATCCTAACGTCTCCAGAAGGGCTAGGCGTACCGGACGATGATCGTGTCACCACGGAACAGCTGGAGGGTCTCCATCGTCGCCGGGTTGAGCGTAGCGACTGATCCATAAGTCAGGTTAACGATTCCAACGCGTCTAACATATGCACATACCGGAGTTGTCATCCGAAGTGGCCTCATCAACGATCAAACGGTTGGGCCTGGCAAGGATGGTAAGTGTATGCTCAGTGCTCCACCCGAGCGAGGGCCACGTACGACTTCTTCGGCCGCAAGATCGCGGTAGAGATATCATTCGGATTCTGACTTGCTGCGCCTGATGGATCCATAGTCTAAGGTAGGATGGCAGGCTAGGCGGTATGTGTTCAACGATGGTGACAGTACAGGATCAAGCTGAGCGCGACGAACGACCTTATGTGGGCCGCGAGTTGCGTGGGTTTAGAAAGTGCGAGAGGGCGACGGGAGCTTTTGTTTTGGGCTGACGCGGCTTATCAGACCCCGGACACCGCGTACACCGGAATGCGTTATAAGCGATCGCACAACAGGCCAGCCGGCCCTTGAGTGGCTATTGACTGGATACGTGGGACGTGGCTTTTGCAACTGTTCTTTGTACGATTTGTCAATCTGGTGGTCATTCTGGAAACGGCTACAACAACTCCGCCACGCGTCCAGCGCCAATCCGCGACTCTGTATCTATGACATGAAGACTGTTGCACGGCCCTCCCGCCTCTGAGCAACTGTTAGTCTATCTGCGTCTGACGCAAACTGCATGGGGCGTACCTTTGCCCACTCTCACATTGAGGCTGCTGCATAACATCGTGGTGACAGATCTTCACTGCATATGCCGGGATTCTGGTGTATATGAACATATTGGTATCCTCATTCATCTGTGTCTTCGCCCGGCCACCCGTACATCTGAAAAGTGTAGCCTTCCTGGGTCGTTGGCTGCTCAGTAGTTTTCAGCAAGCATGAAGCGCTTTTCATTATTGTCGGGTGATGATCCGCATTCACGTCCTCTCGTTGGCTTGCCTCGTACAGGAACGTCCTCGTCGAATGACATTCCATGGCCTCCACTCGCTCTAAGTTCGTCATAGTAAGCTGTGAGGTCTTCTCGCGGAAATTCGAGCAGTCCGTTGATCTCGTCCCAAAACTCGTAGTCAAGTGCAGTGGATGTAAGATGAAGGTGGCGGTCGGGCCACAGCTGTGCCAGATACAGGGCAACTCTGATAGGGTGGATGTTCGTGTTCAGAGGCCGAAGCCCCTCGATCCGCAATTGCGCTCCTCGGCGACAGTTGAGCGTCGGACGGTTTTCGAGCACAGGAAACAGGTTGTCTGGGAATAATACGGCAGGTATGTTAAGGGTGTGAATGTACGGACAACTTGCTGCGAATGGGCGGAGCACGTCGATGCCAGGGGCTCCATCGGCCAAATCTTCGGAAACGATTTGGAGATCCAGACATTGTAGGCTGGGCCACGACTGTGCCATGGCACGTGCTTGAGTGTCCGAGAAGAACTGGGATGACGCGTCTGCGTCGCATCGGAGTGATAAAGATTGGATCTTCTCGCAACGAATCAGAGATGTGAATGCTTCGTTGGGTAACGCTTGTCCATTCCAAGTCGCATCGGCGTCAACATATTTCAGTGTCTCCCGTGACAGCTCCAAAAGTGGTGCGAGGTGCGAGATGTCGGAAGGAGGCCCCAGATTCAGCCGAACACGTTCAAGTGTGAACGATCTTGAGAGTATCCACTGCACAGCGTCGGACCATTCACCTGTCCAATGAAAAGAAGTCAGCTGAGGGAACGTGTTGTCGTGCCTTTGGGCCTGCAGGTGCTCCAAGAAAGGCTCCAAGAAAGGCTCCAAGCCAACATCCTCCGACCCGGGCAATAGGTCCAAGTGCTGGAGCTCCGGAAGTTGGGCTAGGGATGTCAAGAGGTCCCAAGTCACAGTGAGCCACGACAACTGAAGGCTCCGCAAGCCAGTGAAAGAAGACACGGCATCAAGTCGAAACCGGTCCAACTCTTCACTGCAAGGATACAGGCACAGCTTGAGCGTCGTGATGCTGGAGATTTGGCGCAGGCCATGCCACAGATCGGCGAGTCTTGCGGCCAGGGCATCAACATGGCCAGGACCAGGATCAAACTCCCACCAGGCACTCCAGATTGACACTTCTTGCAATGTCGAACAGGCAAGCATCTCTGCCAAATCGAGTTGTCCAAATTTGGCGGAGGTGTACACGTTCTGCAGGGCTCCAAGAAATGGCAGTTTCGGCTCCCATGGACATGTCTCTAACTTGCGGTAGAGCTTGTTGACGGTGATGTCCCAAAGAGGGTCATACTCAGAACGCTCTCTATCCCCTTCAATGTCTAGCACTTGCACGAATGACGCGTACTTCTCGAAGCGCGACCAGCCCTGCAGACAGGTCAGACGGTTTCCTGGTAGGGGGAATAGTATTTGATTCTGACCTGCTCCTCATCCTCGGTGCAAACCGATATCAGATGCAGCAGACGAGACACTGTAGTCTTCCGCCAGAAGCTTTTGGCTGTCAACCAGAACAGATTTTTGGAAACACGCATAAGGGCAACACAGTCCTCATCGTAGATGCATTTGTAGTGCCGTTTGTATAATGCCTCGACGATGATCTCGACGATATCGTCCACGAGCCAAGCGCGATGCATCTTGGGGAAGTAACGACGAGTCGATTCTTTGTGGGGAGAATGAGGGATGTTGGGCAAGCGGGAGGAAACTGCGGTGGTGGGAAGATATGCAAAAAACGCCAGAGCAAGTCATCATCCGTCACGCGGCGAGAATATTCTGGAAACCTTCCTTCAGGGCACGCCGAGGACTGGAAGTTATCCTCGACTACTACAGTTCCTACATGAACTTGCGCCTGGACAAGTTCTTCACGCCGCTTCCTCTAAGACCATCTTGGCTTCGGCATCTGCGGCATCCTCGGCGCTTCTTCCAGCCTCGCAATCTCTATGGGTTAACCATCAGACCTCACTCATCCTCTTTCATCCTCAGCCTCAATTGCTTCAACAGCGCCTCGGAAGGTTCGCACTTCTTCCAGATGTCGTAATCGTACCACACACATACCGCCTCGGCGGTACACACTGGCCGTTGCTGTGAATAGGAATATGCCAGACACGAGAGAGTGAACTGCGTGGGATGGAAGGAATGCGGCTTGTGGGCAATCAGAAGCTATCCGAACTGTCAGTGCTCTGTCCAACTGCAATTTGCAGATCGGCGTACGGTATCAGGGTATGTCACGGGTCTCTGCGCATTAACCATCCACGTTAGTCCTGATCTCTACAGGGAGGCAAAGACTCACCCTGAAGCGCACATCGATGCTCTTCAATATGATGCTCACGCCTTTGCCTTGCATCATATCCTGCGCCCTCTTCGCCCCGCCAACTTCCTCGCCGAGTCTTTGAGTGAGAAGCATTCGACCCTGATGCGAGAAAGATTTCGATGAGCATTGATAAGATCGCTTGCAGGAGAGTGAGGACGAACGGATTCGAAGAACCTCACGTATTGGACGTTGTTCAGATGCCTGAAGCTGTCCAAATGGCCCCATGCAATATCCTGCTCCCAAAAGCTCGTACTGTCATATAGCTCGTCGATCGCATACTGGCGCGCCTTCAGCCTTGCCTCTTGACTCGTGCGCATCGACTCGGTTGTTTCGTTTGCCGTGCTAGGTGTCGATGGGATTGGGGGTTCCGCCGACACGTCGCCCTTGTGCCGCAGGACGCGCTCAGTATCCCGCTCCGCGTCCCGGTTCGCATTCACTTTCTTGTGCTTGTGTGGCTGGGACTCAGAAATAACATCAGATAGAGGATAGACGCTATCGGGAGGTGGATAGCCCGGGTCGGCAGGGCCAATCTCTCCCGGGGCGATATAGTACGGGGAGGAGGCATCGTTGAATGAGGCATAGAGCTTCCTCAGCTTGGGGTCGCTATCAATAGGCCTTGATGCAGTGTACGACAGAGGCCGAAATGAATATGACGATGCCCTAGTAGCCTTGCGGAGGGTGGGAGAAATCCGGCGAGACAGCATGATGATCGTCGCAGACACCTTCGCAGAGCGATGCGGGGTAAAGGGTCCTCGCTGGCAGAGGCTCAATGCCTCAGGCTTCAGGGTCACAGGGCTACACGAAGATGATATCCAACATTTCTCAGAGAGCAACAAATCTTTACTACTACGTTATCAAAACATGCTTCTCAGTACAATGTTTTTGCAATCTGGATATCATAATGCTGGGAATATATGTGATATGTGTTAGTACCATGGGAGCCATCCTGCAAAGAGATACGTCAGTTCCGTTTTCAATCTTGGTATGAACCACGCACCTGAATAGATCTGGGAGAGATTCCACATATCTCTCGCTTCATTGATGAGCCTGTTCACCGTGTATTCCACGCTCAAGCTCTTGTCTAGCTTATCGGCGACTGATTTAAGAGCCCGATCCGCATTCTCCTGCGCCATGTCGCTCTCCATGTTCAGCTCTTCCGTCACGTCACCCTCGCTTGGTTTGCTGGCGAGAGAGACAGAAGGCGCGAACTCGCTACCGGCTGTGGAAGGCGGCATGCCAGTACTTGGCGGAGTGACTTCTATTGCCTGAGCTTTTGCGATCTGGAAGGGGCTCGCAGTCCTGCCGATAATATCAGTGATGAACCGAAGTGACTTCTCTGCGCGGAACATACCACGAGTGCAGAGGATCGTACCGGAAGACCTCAAGAATCGTCTTGATGTGATCTGATTCCTCCCGGAGAACGCGAAGTGTATTCTCCGCACAGCGCTGGAACACACCATCCGTCCCACATGTGCCCAAGCCATCTACAATATCGCGCGTGAGACGGAATGGTACCGTCTCCGGGATTGGAAGGAGGGTTCCCTATTTAGGTGATGAGTTGCTAGTATGCGTGTGGAAGGCCCCGACCTACCTGCTCGAACGCGATACCCAAGTCAATGTGGACGACTTCTCCCGTTTGGTTATCGATCAGAATGTTGGAGAGGTGTCGATCGCCTAGTCCAAGGATATGCCCCACAATAGAGGTCACAGCGACGCTTCGGGCATAACGCAGGCGCATGGCAAACCATGCCGCGGGTATCTTCCTCTTTTCGGTAAAATAATGTCGCATCACCGGACGAACACGTTTGCATATTTCATCGAAGAATTTGTACTTCCGATCGGGTGGTATCTGGGCTTCAGGTGCTGGCAGCCTCTCGCGTATCTTGTTAGTGGGAGGTTCGCCCTTGTTATATCTGGAAAGGTTTAGGGATGAAGATCAAACAAAAGTGGAACTGACCTTAGGTGAGCTGCTTGTAGCCATGTGCCAAGTGGGCTCGTGTTCTCGACAAACTCGAGCATGCCTGCTTGCGATGCCAATGGAATGACTCGATATGTGCGCACCTGCAGGCGACGTTTTGTGGTGTGCAGATCGTGCCGCAGCAAGTTGTTGACCAGTTCAAATACTTGCTCCATGACCGCATCTTGACGCAAGTCATCACCTCCTTCCCCCTTGAACTGTCATCTTTGGTGAGCTATTTCATCTCGAGTTTGACGATCTTACTCACTAATTGGTGGTAACGACGACCATCAGACCCGATGCATGTGCTAATCTTTGGGCAATTATTTCCTCCCGCCACCTTGAAGACTTTGTCATACTGTTGGATAGTCACAATGTCACGATACATCATTGTCTTGTCCACGGAAGTGTGTACAGTGGCCACAGGGATGTCGTAGTTTACGAGTTGCAAGATACGTAAACGAGCCGGCATGGCGTGGTTCTTGCCTTGGTCTGGTTTCTGAGCTTTCATGGGATAATTGGCCCACTCCAGGTATGCTTCACATGCTTCGAAGACGTGCTTGATCCTACCTCCACTGCTAGCGTCGACAGACAGTGCATGGTAAATGAAGGCTGCTGCATCAATGCGACCTTGCTGAGAACCCTCGTCTGCCTGAGCCGCTGCCATCCTGGATCTCTTCAAGCCGCCGAGAGCGTACACCTGATAAAGACTGTGAAACGGGTGCTCCTTGCAGATCCGTAGCATGAGAGACTGCAAATTCCTCTGGCCGCCGGGGAGTGATGGTGTCCTATCCATACGTGCTGAAAGTTGATGGACCAGGAAGACAAACTTGTGCGATGGAACTCTCTCAAGATCAGGTCCGATTACATTGTTGAGATCGTCATCCTTGAATTGACTGAACCAACGTGCAAGTAACCTGACTGCTGCGTTTTCGTCGTGAATATCGGAGAAGCTGAGTACCTTCGAAAACATTTCTATGGCCTTGCGCAAGAATAGCTTGCCGGCAAGGACTAACTCAGCATAGCGAGCTTGATCCCGTTGAAGCAAGGTGTTGGCACGGTCGCGATGGGTGCGATACTTATGGATGAGGTTGGTATCATTTGGTCTCGGCTTTATCTTTGCGATGCGAGCCTCTTGAACACGCCGAACTGCGGCGTCATACCCTTGAGCCTCGAACCAAGCCAGTTCTTGCTCCTTGCGCCGTATGTAAAGTTCATACCGACTGAGATCTCGAGTTCCGATCGTTTGGTACTGCTCGTCCGCAAAAAGAGCGTAGCGATAAAACACGGAAGCGTGGTCACTGCTGATGGGTCCCGACGTTTTACCCAGAAGCTCAATGGCGGGCTGGAAATATTGATCGTTGATATTTCTTCCCTCATCAAGGCCCGCTTCAGAGATCCACCAGCCCTGCAAGGTGTCATCAGAACTCTTTCGAGGCAAAAGAAACGCAAAGTACTCACTAAATGGGCCTCAAGTGCTGCAATTTTAGCTTTATCCGAATCTGACATTTGCTGGAAGTCTGGATATGAATCGAGCTGATCTTGGAGCAAAGCACTGAGCGCATCGATCGCCGACTTCTTCTCGCCTTGGGCCCATAGCACATTTGCGAATTCCGTCGACGTAGCAATGTTGGAGATCTGGGTGGTCTGAAGTTGTTGAGCTTGAGTGACCGCATTCAATGCAACTTGCACCTTCCCAGATTTGCGAGCTGCTTCTGACAAACCCAACAAGCAGTCTCTTTCGATGGCTCGCAGTCTCTGGGAGAAAGACGTGCGAAGGTTTCCAATCTGCTCTGTGGCATCGGCCGTTTGTACCGCACGGAGAAGCGACACCCGAGTTGCAACTGTGCTTTCAGTCACAGAGAAGCTACGGACCGTGTCAGGATAGTGCTCGTAATGTCACGATAATTCACTCACTCCATGTCTGTCGGTATTTTGAGAAGCTCCTCCACGTCGGCGGCCGGTACCTCCTCTGATTTCAACGCTATTTGGAAACATGGTTCTAACCAATGGAGTACTTCACGGAGACAGACCAAGGTGGTACATGCTTTGAGCAAACCCACCATGTCATCATCAGGAATAACTTTCAGGTGTTGAACGGTTTGAACGAAAGCATCGTTCATGACAGCGTTTGCTTGCTCCGGACGACGTTCCCGATGGACCGCTTGCAGCGCCATATAGAGAGCCGCGTTAGTATTCGTGCTCTCATGACGGATATTGGGCAGATCCCAGCTGTCGGTTCGCCATGCAAGATCGTATTCCAGATCAGGTAAGGCAATCCGCTTGTCAAGGGAGTTCAAAAAAGACACTGCCAAGTAATCGAAACCCAGGGACTTGAGGGATCTCACAATCCCAAGGGCCGAATCTTCGGAGCCCGTGCCCGGTTTCGAGAATCCAGTGCGACTTCCAGAACCATGGAAACCAAGAGCAAGGTCCCATCTCCCTTCGTGTTCGACGCTTCGTACCACGGATGTGCGAGCGTCTCGGGCTTTGATGGCGTAAAAACCGTCGGGCTCTTCGATATGACTGTAAACGGCATATAAGACCTCTTCGTCGCTGACATTTTGTGCATGTTTGTCTGGGCTGTCGGCCATCATTTCATGTAGCATCAGGGCTGTTTTGTATGCACCCGAGGCGGCGGCACATTTGGAAAGCAGCCCAAAATCAAGATCGAGCCATTTGTCGTGCGACAAAGGATCTACTTTCTCGTCCACCTCGAAGTTACGGAGGTAAATAATCACATCAATGATTGCCAGAGTGCATGCGGTGGATGTGATCCCTTGCTGCTCCAACAGCCTTTGAAAATAGGCGGAAATAAGCGTTCGAATTGATCGGTGTTCAATGCCGTCAACCAGGACTTCTCGCTTCAGGACAGCATGGACCAAGGGAGGAAGCAATAGCTCTGCGAACGAAACGTCCATCTGCAAGATGGGAATAGCCTGCGCCCAAATTGGATCGTAAGGTGCATGAAGCTCCACCAGAAATGTGGTGAAGAAATGAATCCAATCGGAGTATGTTGCAGCGAGCTGCGTAGGTGCAGGATCCAGTAGTTCTTGTATTGACCGCTCTCGCCATGGGTACAATTCCAATGGATAGGTTCGAATCAGGGAGACCTCCGCCTGGGTAACCTGAGAGAGACCCCGGACTTCCTCCGGAATTAGTGGCATAACTCTTCGCAGAGTTGCGTAAGCGGCTGCTCGTCTGCCCGCCTGCACGTCCGTTAGCAGCTGAGATAGATGTGCAACGAGATAGAACGCCGAAGAAAGCTCTCTGAACCGCCGCCGATGGGCTGCGACTTCACGGAGATATCTCGTCAGTGCCATTGGAACTGGTCTAGTATCCATCTCGACAGCTTCTAGTCGGCACGAGTACGAGAAGAGGAGATTGCTGATCTGGTGACTATGTTCGATGTCCGTCTTGGTGCTGGTGTGTAAGGCCGCCTTCAGCTGCCAGAAGCCAGCTGCTGACAAGCTTGAGAGGTCCCCGATGCCTCCCTGAGCTGCGGCAGAAACATAGCGAACGAGAGGAAACTTGTCACCAGCCGTTTGCTCTTTCAACAAGACTGCATGAACGCTGTCCAAGGAAACTTCGCAGAAGGGGAAAAGGTCTACATCGGTTGATGGCCAGAGTATGACTGCAGTTCTGACCATCTCTCGAAGCACCTTGCTTTCATACAATTCTTCCATCCGCTGGACAATCCACGCCTCAAGCTCTTGGTTGAAATAAATGCTGGCAGGGTCAGAAGCACGAAGGCCGTAACCGTCCATGGCCCGTCCTATGCGCAGCAGTATTTCTGTGAGTATCTCGTCGGGTTTATCGATACGAAGGAAGAGTTGTAGTCCCCAATTGAGGAAGTTTCGTGAAGTTCGAGCGACATCCATCTGATCGATTAGTGCGCTTGCTCCTCTTAACAGTACGCGGAGAACAGAAAGTTGTGTGAAGCATGACGTGCAGAGCGAGATGTACATCATTACCGAACGTAGGGCACGGACTTGCTCGTTCACCATTGATGCTCGGGTTGCCAATGCGAAGAGCTCCGTCACGACGTGATAAGCAGTTTCGTGCAAAAATGCACCGCCGTAATGAGAATTAAGCCATAAGAGGCACCTCAAGATGGTGAGAGAACTGACGGCAGGCAGAATGGGCCGATGCATTGGATAGTCTTGATCAATGTCGATGACGAAAGCACGGAATGTCGAAATTGCACTGGGGGAATCAATTTTTGATCCACGGGATCCAGGGAACTTTGCAGCTAGCTGGGAGGCACTTTGGAGAAGACGAAGAACTGATGCACCCGGGCTGCCGAAGTCCGTGTCCACCAGTAGAGTCAGAATCGAGAGAACAATATCCACTATGTGTGTTGACACCAAGTGAGCGGGTTCGGGTTCTTCGATCCCACAGAGCTGAGCATGACGAGTGATGCCATCATTTAGGAAAGCGATATCTTCTAAATTCGGTGCAGCAGAGGGATCGTCAAGAGTGATGTTATTCATGAAGAAGGCTATCCTCAAGCCCAGCGTTCTTGGGAGACATTCCTGCATTCCAGCGGTGGGTTGGATACCTCTTGCAGTACACAGAGCACGAAAACAGGAACCGCCGTTCGCATCGACATCGTTGGAGAGGGCGAGAAACACTGGTCCCATGAGTAGGAAGCAATCTGAAGCAAGAGATTTCCGGTCTGGATAACCGAACATTTTCGGTAACTTTGTGAGGTCGTAGACATCCATATTGTCGGTTTGAAGAGTCATCTGCGAAGCAGTGAATGCGAACTGTCCCGCATATGGACGAAACAGATCAGCTAATGAACCCATGCCGAGCAGGGCCGAGACAAGTACGAGGACGTTCTGCACATGCTCCTTATACAGATCAAACTGCAAGCAGGTTGAGATTAATGCCCAGTACGGAGCTTTTCGAACTTCGGAGCTTGGAAGCATTATGTTTCCCATAATCATTGATCGTGTGCACATTTCCTCGAACCTGACAGCGGCATGTTGTGTCAGAATGGCACCCCTACACCAAGAAACCTTGCTTACCGGTCTGCGTGAGCCGGCAATTTGTCGAACAGAGTGTTGTAGTAATCGAGCGGCTGACCCTCCTTCTGGTTCTGCACAAATAGGGCGCCCAAATAAGGACCAAGGTGGAACCGAACCCGGTAGTCCCCATGGGTCGCGTAGTCTTCTAACACTGATCGAGCGGTTTCATCTTCCAAAACCCACTGGGATTCCTCCGGATCGGATGAAAGATAGACATGCAACCATTCTGTAATGAACGGTGGCACCCAGCGAAAGTTATATGTCTGACATGCTCGTATGGCGGTGCCGGCAAACTCAAAAAATGCATCGGCACTATGAGTCGATTGTCGAAGCCACAATTTTAATGTGCAACGGAGATGCTCAGCGACGCAAAGCCAAAATGCTTCGCTTCGTACGTTGGAATATTCGAAGCTGGCCTCATTGAGGGCTTTAAGAATTGCCTTGGCATCCTCGATCGTGAACCGAAGTTCTCGGCTCTGAATACTTCGGAAGAAAGAGCGAGATATCAGGAAGGTCCTATTTGCGATACCCAACAATATGAGATCCCGAGCTGGCTGGTCAAGGTCGACAGATTCCTTCTGTGATTGATACCCGGGAACTCGTGCCAGATATGCAACAGATATTTCTGCACACGCCCGTTGAGGCAAAGTGCGCAAGGTAGCTGAAGGGAGGGGCTGGCCCTGCAGCGCAACACTGTGTTGCCCCATGTCCCAGCCATCGTCATGCCCAGCGCCGAGTTTGTCGATGCCGTCATCTGTGGCCTGGGAAAAGTAGCCGCGCAGTAGCTTGAGAAAGCTCAGCGCAGCATCCTGGAGCTAAATGAACTCTGGTTGTGAGACTTAGACATGCGCCATAACTGGCGTGACTTACATCGGCCATACGCCAAATGATTCCTTGCAAGCGCGATCTTTCCCGAAGAATACTGTCTCGTTCGGTACTTCTGGTTTGCGTTACCCGCATCAGGACAGCTCGGCGGATTCCAGATTCGGCGCCAGGACGCAGGAAGATCTCTTTTGAAGTGTCACCCTCATAGGATCTGGCGTTGACAAGGGGATCTAATGCGGACAGAACGAGAGCGGGACTCTCAGGCCTCCCGACATGGGTTTTGGACCGCGCAGCGAGCACCGAGGAGAGAAAATCGAGCACACAAGCTGCCAATTGGATGACTTTTCGAGTGAAACGGACGCCATTCAGCGTTAGAAGTGCCTCCCAAGCTAGGCAATGAGTGACAATGTCGGCCATGCGACGCAGCTGCTCCATCGTTGTCGTCGACTGAGGTTCCTTGATTGAAGACCACTCCTGAATGAGGTGGTCGAGGGTGCTTTGAAGAAATGTGGAGCAGCTTCGCTGCCGCAGATCGGGGAATATCAGCTCATCGATCGATTGACCACCCGCAGTTGACCCCATGTCGACACTGTCTGTAGGTTCAGCCTGCTTGTCTATTTGTGGCTCCGAAGCAATATCATTGGGCTTGACCAGATCGGGAAACGGAAGTCGAGCAGAGAGCAAAAAGTCCCGTTCAAGTGCGGAGCTTCGTTCGCCGAGTAATCTGTCGGTCATGCAACAGTCTGGGGGAAGAATTCGGGTATCCAGAGATACCCTCGTTTTCAACTGGCAGATCGCTGAAAAGAGGGAAATCGTGTCGGACACTGTATGTGGTTCCAGCCTGATCTGAGTTGTGAAGCCGCTTGTCGTCCCTTCCACCATCCTCCACGTCTTCTCAAGCCATGCGAGAATTTTGTCTTCGATTTGCATTCGGTACAGCGTGGAGTCGCGGCTCGCCACTCGTAGACATTCAGATAGAAAAGAGCAAACGGAGTCGTAGGGAAACGTAGGTCCTTGCACGGCGAGCTCTCTGCTCAAGTCCGCAATTTCTGACAATATTCGTTGCCATTCTAATAGCGGTACTTTGAGCATGACATGCAGGCAATGGCACGCTGATCGACAAGTGGAAGTAGTTGACAACCGACGCAGTGCCAAGGACCAGACGGCCGGCCAGTCCATCCGCAGTTCCTTTGGCTGTGAACAGGCAGCGATGGCAGCGAGACAAAGCAGGCCCCACGACTGCACTGATGAATGGGTGTCGGATACCAGAGCAGTTAATTGATTGTGGATGAGATTTTGCAACTCTTCATGAAGTGTGCTCCAAGACCTATCGATGAAAAACAGCAGAAACTGCAGGCGGAAGACACGAGTGTGTTCTGGCTCCTGAGGCGATTCGAATGCGGAGATAAACAGCTTAACGGGGTTTTCACGTCGCAGTCGCTTGCTCTCGCGTTCTCCATCCTTGCCGACAAAGGAAACTTCCGATTGCTCGTGAAGTTTGCTCAAACAGTCGGCGTGCACTTCCATGGCGGCCCAAGTGACGACTTGTTCTTTTGTGAGTCCATGGCCATTGCGGAAGGTGACTTTCCTGAATGGTGCTTCTTCCTCGCGAGCTGGCAGCTCTTCGGCATCTGCAAGTTGCAGGCGAAGACTGTCTAACGTCAGCGGTTCCAGACCGCCTCTGGGGTCCGTCTCCTCTTCCAGTCTGCGGCGCAACTTCGCGATGAGATCGTGAGAAACTAAGCTGTCGACCGACTGGTGGGATATGAAGGGAAGGAGAAGTCGAGTAGTGATGATCAGCTGTTCTTTCGTAAGAGGGCTTTTGATGCCCCATACGTCCATCAGAATCGGGAGGGTGTCAAGTCCGAATTCCGTCACAAGCTCTTTTGCATTGAGCTCCAGATCGAACAATGCGGCGTTCATGGCGCAGAGGACGTCTTCCGTGCCGGACGTTTCTCCAGGAAAGATAGAGAAAAAGCTTGTGAACGAGCGCAGGACAGCCTTCTGCAGGCGTTTCATAATCTCGTATCCTTCCGGCTCACGATCGGGACTGCGGTGGTCCTTGAGGATCACCTTGTCCAGGAGGTGCATTCGGGAAGTGGAGAACAGCCGCTTGAGGACCGACGCGTACTCGCGCTGCACGGTGGTCATCGGAATCAGCCGCTGGGCTCGGCGAGGCCGCTTCGCGTTCGGAGAAGAAGAAGAGGATTCGACACGAGCCCGTTTATTGGAGGTACTCGGACCTGGGGTGGGACTAGTTAGTCCATCTCGTGCATCGTGGTCCTCGGCATCCATATCGGCATCATCGGGCTCGCGAAAGTCCTCGTCCAGGGGCGTTTCGTTCGTGATCTTGTTTCCCAAGAGCACGTCGAAGCATCGGAAGACAAGTTGGACCCATTCGTCTGGCCGAAGATGCTCCAGATGCGGGTTGTATGCCAGTGCCGTATCGAGCATTTTTGCATAGTTCAGCGCGAGCGGGGGAACTAGCTCCTTCCGGTATACTGAAGATTGCAGAACATGGTTTCTGAGCGCATTGAACGGCTTGCGCTCGGTACGGTGTATTGTTTTCTCGACGACCAGCCTGCCAAGACAATCCGTTAGCACCAATATAAAACAGCGAAGGAAGCGCATATACCGAAGCACGGCGCCGGCGTCCTCAAGTCTGCGTTCGCCCGCTGGGGAAGGCTTCTTCTCCCAGACCTGAGCATCCTGTCGGATGCAGGCGAACAGCGACTGGTATAGGTACAGGTAGTCGTCCGACTCCTCGGTGTAGAGATTGCTGCCGATCCGCTCGAAGTACGCGCGGACCTTGGCCAGCTCCGCGTGCCGCTCCGTCACTTTGCCGTGACTAAGCGTGTGCAGGCCGAACGGCGCCATTCTGATCACCCGACGATTCTAGTTGAACAGATCGTCTTTGGACAATGGCGACGTTGAGGATGAGTTGTCGTGCCGTTGGGTATAAATGTCGCGAGACGCGACAACGCGCGACCGCAAGAAGCGCCAGGAACCAAGTGTACTTGGCCGCCCAACAGCTTACATAATGAGTTCGGAGGCATTTAGAAGCTCCTTCCAGTCACCGCGTCGCGTCCTTCCCTTTTCGTCAACGTTCATCACATTCGGCCGCGGTCTATGCACCACCGCTCCAGAAGAGGACTGCACGTTCGACGCTCCCACTTGCTTAATCCAGCTTGATTCTGATGCCTTTGCCGCTATCTAACATGCCGATGTTGTCACGATTTGAGAGATGGCGTCGGCTTGAATATCTCCACGCCCTGCGTCAGCCGGGATGACGTCGGTCGGACCCTACTGGGCCGTGGTGGGCCGCACCAGTCCAGCGGCTCGTCCTGAGCCGCTGTTCCCAGCCCCCCGGTCCACTCCGCAGAGATCACGCTTCACAGCTCTTTCCTACAATCTCATCGCACATCCAGTGAAAAGGCTATAAATACCACGATGGATCTGGACCACGGCAACCGCAATCACTCGCTCCAAAACAACTCGAATCGACAGCCTGCTCAATCGACAGCATCATGCCTGCCAAGTACGACCTCAAAGGCAAAGTCGCGCTTGTGACCGGGGCTAGCCGCGGTATTGGCAGAGAGTATGCCCTGGCGCTCGGTGCACAGGGCGCATCTGTTGTCGTCAACTACCACGCATCTGCCGAGACAGCCAAGTCTGTCGTCGAGCAGGTCAAGAAGGCCGGAGGAGACGCGATCGCTATCCAGGGCGACGCGACGTCCATCTCCGACATTGCGTCGCTCTTTGAGCAAGCGAAGAAGCACTACGGCAAGATCGATATCGTCATATCAAACGCCGGAGTGGAGCACTTCAACGACCTGGATAAGACGTCCGAGGCCGAGTTTGACAAGACGTACAACACGAACGTCAAGGGGCAGTTCTTCGTCGCCCAGCAGGCGTACAAGCACGTGACGCACAACGGCGGGCGTGTGATCCTTACGAGCTCGATCAGCAAGGAGATGAGCATCCCGCGCCATTCGGTCTACGCGAGCTCCAAGGGCGCAATCGAGGTCATGGTCAGGAGCATGAAGGCCGACTTCGGCCCGCTCGGTATCACCATCAACGCGGTTGCGCCGGGAGGCACGGTGACGGACATGGCTGCGGAGAGCGCGAAGCACTATATCCCCGGTGGAGAGAACCTGTCTGATGAAGAGATGCTGGATAAGATGAAGCAATTCTCCCCCTTGGGGAGGGCAGGGTATCCCAAGGACATCGCCAATGCGGTTCTGTTCCTGGTCAGCGATGAGGGCGGATGGATCAATGGGCAGACCATCCAGGTCGCGGGCTGATATAGCAGCGTAAACCTTATTTTAGTGCAAGGGTAGCTGTATCGATACATGAGAACATTCCTCTCTGCATGAGCCTGTCATCCTGATTCCTGCTGAACATACCTCCCGCCCGGTCATGACGCTTAATGAGCCGCTCACTAAAAACTAACCACACAGCGTGAGAATGTGGACCGACAATGGTATCGCGAAGAAATCGACACAGTCGCCCACCGTGCACGCGACCAGAACGCGTCGGTCTCAGATGCTTCCTTCCACAGGGTCTTGCACCCTGTCTTGCGAATCGTTCGACATCGACGGCGACGTCGTATACCAAGACCCGCTACTCTCTGTTTACTTCTCTACCATGAAGGTTGTCAAGACACAAGCATGCCGTATTAGGGGACAATACGCTACGTGGCCCAACTGGTGGGGTTATGTATTCACATTAAACCTTGGGCGGTAAATTCCGGAGGCAATGTTGTTGGCTCACACCTCGGCCAAATGTGACATCGCCTGGTATGCTGGCTCATCGACCCATTCCCCCGCCGAAGCGCGACAGTGCGGCTGCGACGCGCTCTCTTCTCCGCCCACCTACACGCCGTACCCGCACCCCCCTCCTGCTCAGCGTCTCTCTCCTCTTCCCCGCCGTGTGCTCTTTGCTGCGTACGCGTTTCCCCGCGCCAGAGCCGTTGAGCTCGCCCAACCTGTCACTCTTTACACGACGCCGAACGGCCGTCACTACACTCTTTCAACCAGCCTCAGTCTCAGATTCGATTTCTTCTATACGACAGCTCGCAGAGCTCTAATTTACACCACACCGAAACACCAGTCAAGGTCCAGACGCCGCAATGTCTTCCATCGCCATCCCGCTCGCCTCCCAACTTCCTTTAATCGCTCGTCCTGGCGCGCCCTACTCGTTCACCTTCGCGCCTGGGTCGTTTGGCGCCGATCCGACACTCGTGTATGCGGCAGCAAGCTTGCCAGCTTGGGCGAGCTTCGACGCGACAACGCTGACGATCTCCGGCACGCCTCAAGAGTCCGACGTCTCCTCAACGAACGTGACGATCACCGCGACCGACAACGGCCAAACCGCGCAAGACACGTTCACACTACTCGTATCGGATGCACAAGCACCCACTGTCGGCAACTCTCTGGTTACGCAGTTCAGCCCGTCTGAGGTGGCAAGCTCGCGTTCGATCTCGTCGGCATACGGCTTCTCATCCGCGTCCACCGTGCCGGGCTTGCGCATCCCGCCCTCCTGGTCCTTCTCCATCGGCATCCAACCCTCGTCATTCACATCACCAACTGGTGCGAGCCTGTTCTACAGCGCGCTCCAGGCGGACGGCTCGCCACTGCCGAGCTGGCTCGAGTTCTACAACACGTCCCTGGTGTTCAATGGCGTAACGCCCGGCCAGGACCAGCTCGCGTATCCGTACGAGGTCGACTTGGACCTGATTGCGAGCGACGTGTGGGGGTTCAGCGCGGTGAGGGAGACTTTCAAGCTCGTGCTCTCGGAGTGGGATATCGAGATGCCGCAGTACGGAGGCGTGAACTTGACGATGGGAGAAAAGGCGGACGTGCAACTGCAGCAGGCACTGGGCCAGGTGGTGCTCCTGAACGGCGTGCCGATCGGAGCGGGCAACATCTCGTCTGTCGCCCTGATGGACGGCAACAGTGGCTCCTTGCCATCGTGGCTCTCCCTCTCCGGTTCTCCCGCAACATTATCAGGAACACCGCCGGCTTCTTCCTCTTCGTCCTCCCTGGTTCTTCCAGTCAACATCACATCCACCCTTCCGGCAGCGTCTCTCATAACCAACCTCACCGTCTCCCTCTTCCCGTCCTACTTTACAGATGCGTCCAACCTACCGGCAGTCGTCAGCACACAAGGGGCCAAGCTCTCCTACCCTCTCGGCGCGTGGCTCTCGAACGCGTCGATCCCCAACGTGCAGCTCAGCGCGACATTCAACCCGTCCTCCATGTCAAACTGGCTCAGTTTCTCGTCCTCAGGTACACCCACACTATCAGGTACACCTCCGGACAACCTCAATTATGCTGCTGGCAATGTTACACTCGTCGCCCTCTCGCCCTCCTCGAACACGACCTCGCACACTACTGTTCCCGTCCTGATCTCGCCTGAACCGTCAAAGTCCGGTCTGTCGGCTGACTCGTCAGCTGGCATCTCTGCAGGTGCAAGGATCGCGTTGATTGCGCTCGGCGTCATCGCAGCCGTGCTTCTGCTCTTCTTGTGCGGCTTCTGCTTCCTGCGCCGCGCACGCAGGGGTGAGCGTCTCCGCAAGAGCCTCATCGGCAGGGCGTACGTGATCGACACTGCGCATGTCATAGGCACGCCGAGCACCGACAAGGACGAGGAGAAATCGGTCGGTTTCCTGAGTCCGAATCCGCAGGGCCTCGACGAGATGGGCACCTTCTCAGACGAGATATCCGCTCAGCCGTACGTCCCGCACCCCAAGCAACTGCCCAGCCCCATGCCCAAATCTGGCTCGAACCGCTCTCTCTCGCCGCCTCCTGCCGTCGCAGACGGCTCGGGCAACAAGAAGGAAGCGTGGTGGACGCGCCTCGGTTCCGGCTCGCTCACCTCGCGCGCGTCGATCAAGAAATGGCAAATCTCCAAGCCCATCTCTCGTATCTCCCGGCACATCTCGGGCAGCGTCACGCCACATCCTGGCATGGGCGTGCCCGCCGGTCGCGGTATCCTGATCCGCGTGCCTACCGCGCCGTCTCGCGCGATGCTGGCTGGGGAGGAGCAGCAGAGCGTTCGCTTCGTCCCTCAACGCCCTCGCCCGGATATGCCAAACGACGACAGCTGGACACCGCCGCCCTCGCTCGCTGTACCTGGGTCGGACAGCATGGCATACAGCTATGAGGGCTATGGCTACGTGACCCCGCAGCAGTCCACCACCGAATCCGGCCAGAGAGGGAGTAACCCGTTCATGCCTGCACCAGAGATCAACCCTTTCCGACGCGAGTCTTACTCTGGCTTTGCCTCTACCGTCGGGGGGAGCGTGTCTGGGTCTGGCAGCGGTGGTTCCAATGGGCTCTCGTCTGAAGGATATGGAAGCGAGAGCTACATCGGCCACAGTACGAGTGTTGAGAGCGAGCGGCCTGTTCGGAGGAAGGACTTTGCACCTCCCTCGAATGGGCGGCCGATAGAACCCGTGGACGAAGGGGACGAGGAAGAGACGGACGTCGAGGCCGAGGAGCACGAGGCGGTCATCAGCCGCGCTGCGATCATCAGCAATGGCACGCCGAAGCGCCCCCGCCTGGTCGACTTCACCAGCGAGCGCCAGAGCGACGAGGTGCATGCCATCAACCGGTACGTGCCTGGCCCTCCTACTCTTCCGCCACTCTCTTACGGGGTCGCTCGATAGGCTGCAGTCTCAGAAGGCGGTCACGATGCTCTCACCCGAGATGGACAACGATGGTTTCCGCTATGTCAACTCTGCCTCCCTCACGGGTGGTCCGGGAAGCACGCCTCTGGTGGGCTCGGCCATCATCTTCGACGGGAGCGCGCGAGACCGACGGTAGACCGCCGTCATTGCTGCGACTTAGTTTCTTTGCACGCCTGACTGTTTCGATGTTCTCTGCGAGCCAGTCTCACTTACTACCCAATACCCCACGATAAAACCGACATATTGCTGTATCTATAGTTCTTCTTTGTTCGCTTCCCCGATACCTCTCGGGTCGTCACCGTCTTCACCTGTTCTACTCTACCACATTTGTACGCACAAATTGTGACAAAATTCTAGTTGTAATGACAATCACACCGTGTTTCGCACGTCCACTTGCCATGCAGCTGGGCACGCTTTTCGTTGCCAGAAAAGAGCAAGGATAAGAATTGCATAGAAAACAAAAACGCACAAGAAATGACATTAAACAGGTCTTTGACTAGCTACTCCGCGGCCCCTCGCCCTCTCCCCCCAGCTGCGTCTAGGGAAATCTCGGAAATGCGCGGTGGCGACGGGCAGGCGGTCGTACGTAGGCGGTATAGGGGATACATTGGCGCGCCCGCGGGCCGGGGCGAGATGGGAGAGACGGGATCGGGGGAGCACATGAGGGGAATCATGATTTCCAGATGAGGATGGCGAGGGAGCGGATGTAGAAGTAGATGAAGTGCTTTGTCTCTGCGTGTCAGGACTGCATCAGCAAGGTGTTGGTGCACAAGATGGGATAGGAGGGCGCACCGTGCGTGACGTAGCTCCCATAGTTCTTCCCGACGACGACATGCCACGTCGGCTGATACCTGCGGTCAAACTCGCGCTTGATGTAGGCGGCAATATCCTTCTCGATCGCAAACTTTTCGAGGGCCTTGGAGGTAATCTCGATCGCCTCGGCTTGCATCTCCTCGCTCATGTCGACATTCTTGATCGTCGCTTTGGGCTCGGAGGCGTCCTTTGGCTGCTGGGCGGAGCCGGGGCCGCCGGGTGAGTCGGACAGGTGCGTGGAGGAGTCTTTCTCGGACATCTGGGCGGGGAAGGGGGTGTAGGACGGACGGGTGAAGGAGTGAGCGGGGGAGGAAAGAAAGGGGTGGGTCAACGGTGGCGTGAGGAGAAGGGGAGACGGGGACGCACGGCGCGCTGATGGAGGGGGTCGTACGCGTAGTCGCGGAGCACGCGGGGCAGGGTTCTGCGGCGGGAGCGGCGGGGGTTCGGAACTATGATACGGGAGCCGGGGCTGATGAGTGATTTTCCGGCTCGTTTGGGGCCGGGGGACGCACGTCTGCTCGGCCGGGAGGCGGGGTGTTGGCGGGAGACTGAGAGCAGGGGTGGCCGTCGTCAGTGACGACTCTGTACTGGGGGCGCGGAGAGGAAGAGGGAGGAGAGTTACGGTATGTATAGCGTGTGCGTGTGCGTGCGAAGACGGGCGTCGGGTGTGTGGTGCGGTGCAACTGTGACGGTCACTGTTTTCTGGGAGTGGGACTAGCACTTTCTGCCCGGTCGCATGCCAGGCACACGCACAGGGCCCAATGCCGCGTTTCCCCTTTTCTGCTGGGGAAAAGTCACGTGCGCATTTCGCTCGCTTGTCACCCGCTCTGCACGCTTGATCAAGCTCGGAAATGCACGCTTTTGGCGCTGGGACGGCTGGACTGCCTACTGCAGTTCGTGGTAGGCAGATCGGTGGGGCCGGCTCGGCGCGGAAGGCACGTTCCTCCCTTCCTTCAGAGCGGCCATGTGCTACATCCCCGAGCCGACGCTGCCGGGCAGGGCGGTGGGCTCGGAGGAGGACGGCGCGAGCGCGCGGTCCGCAGAGTGGGGATCCCGGGCGCCAAGGCTCCCCTGAGCTACGGCGAAATCGTAGGAGTGGGGCAAGACATCGAGTCACCGCACTGTGCGCAGTGAGGAGCACACGGCTAGTAGTTTGTGTACGGATTACGTCAGACAGTGTTGCGCCGTGTGCCGTGCGCGCGGACTGCTGGACCCGCCGGATGTGCAGCCCGCTCTGTACATCAGCTAGTGTGGTACTCGT
Source organism: Calocera viscosa TUFC12733 (assembly GCA_001630345.1). Taxonomy (NCBI): domain Eukaryota; kingdom Fungi; phylum Basidiomycota; class Dacrymycetes; order Dacrymycetales; family Dacrymycetaceae; genus Calocera; species Calocera viscosa. Next base: position 1,111,173 of record KV417266.1, on the reverse strand, counting down.
TGTGCATATGTCAAGGGGCGCTCGTGCGCTTTGCGCCATCAATGGGTTGGGGCGGGATTTGACCGATCTCCCCGGGGCGCGTGCTCTTACCGGTCAGAGCACTTATGTGTGCCACCGGCCGCCGCCGCGCGACAGCGTTGCATGCGGCTCTGGCCGGTGTTTGGGAGGAGCAGTGCGCGACGCCATACGACTACAGGTTCGCGAAACGGATGACATTGTGCTATGGAAGTTATGGTACAGGCCGAAGGGAGGTGTAGGCGGGGGCGGAAGGGCGGTGGAGATGACGGGTGTGGGAGAGCATGTGGGGCGGAGGAGGTGCTGGCGCGTGCTGCTTGGGATGTCAGTTCTTGGTCATGACTAGACTCAGCTGGGTGACATCACAGCTCTGCCGACCACCCCTCGAGCACCCGCAGCCGTGTAACCAGCCGAGCGAAGCGCAACGCACCGAGAAACGAGAAACGAGACCGGAAAAGGGAGAAAAGAGAAAAGAGAGAGGATGTGGGACCGCATGGATAGTCCCGCTCATGCCCAACTATTCGAGCCGCAGGTGTAAGAAAGCGGTCCGCCCCGCGCTCCCCAGTTTTGTGGGAGTCGGACGGGGGTCGGGTCCGTTTGGGCCTGTCACCAGAACCGCTGCAGTGTGGGGTGCGGGCTGCGCGGGCAGAAAGCGGCCAAGAAGTGTTGTTTTATGCGAGAAGGAGAGGGGTACTGGATCAGGGCTGGGTGTTACACGCGATTCGGAGATGGATGATGGGTTGAATGACGTTTTATTGCCAGAAACTAGAGAGGAGACGAGAAAGGTAGGACGAAGAAACGGACGGCCAGCGCGCAATTTTAGCAGCCCCGCGCAAAAGCTTCCGTGGTCACGTGCCGATATAAATCACCCGCGTCGCAAAGTACGGTACAGTCAGCGATGTGCGTCGCGTCCCCATCTGCCGCTGTGAACTGCCTTCCCCGCCCAGCGCTCTCTCCTCCGTACAACGACCACGACCACGATCGAATCGCAAATTGACGTGCGATGTACAAGCGGCCCGCGCCGCCGCCGCCAGGGAGGGTCCTCTTCAAGCCCTTCCGCACGCCGGGCTCTGCGCTCCCCTCGCTCGCCAGCTCCAAGCCCGTGCGCAAGCGCAAGCGCGTCACGTACAAGGAGGACGCTGTATCGAGCGACTCGGAAGACGAGCGACGGAAGAAGAAGGCCAAGGTCGTCCGGGGCAAGGAGAACGATCTGCATTATGGTGACGACGGGGAGATCGAGGTCAGGAATATCAACAGGCTGTACAGGACGTATGAGCTCTCCGCGCCCCGCCCCCAGGTGCTCATGCGCAGCTTCGCCATCCCGGAGCTGCGCAATAGCAAGGGCGAACTCGTCCCTACCATCGCTTCCCGCGCGGCGCTTGGCTTGTTGACGCCCAAGACGATCCCGCCAAGGCCGCTGCACGACCCAATGGCAGACCACGCGATCGTCCTGTACGACCCGACCATCGACGCGCGGGAGACGGATGAGGAGCGGAAGGAGCGGCTGGCGCAGGAGGAGAAGGAGAAGGAGGCGCGCGAGGCGGAGGAGAAGAGCAAGGATGGTGGCTTGTGGAACCCGCATGGGAAGAGCTTGCGGGAGGTGCTAGGGATCAAGTTGAAGAAACCTGAGCCGGGGAAGGACGATAAGGTGCCCGTGGTCATCGACCCTGTGCTGAGCAAGGTGCTCCGGCCGCATCAGATTGAGGGCGTCAAGGTTCGCATATATGCTCTACTTCTGTTCGACTTCTGATGGTGAGGCAGTTCTTGTACAAATGCACGACAGGTGCGATCGTCGAGAACGCGTACGGGTGCATCATGGCGGACGAGATGGGCCTCGGAAAGACCCTCCAGTGCATCGCCCTCCTGCATACGCTGCTCAAACAGTCGCCTCGCTCTCGCAGGCCTACTATCGATAAAGCTGTCATCGCTTGTCCTTCATCCCTGGTCAAGAACTGGGGTAATGAATTAGGTGCGTGTCCTCCACATAGGAGTCTCGCAGACACTAAGCATAGACACAGTAAAATGGCTCGGAAGAGACGGTGCACCTGGTGTGCTGTCAGTAGACAACAAGGGCACCAAAGCAGAGCTGATCGAGGCTGTCAAGCGCTGGGTCGCCGCACGGGGCAGGAACGTCACCCAGCCCGTCATGATCGTGTCATATGAGACGTTGCGGACGCTCTCGGTAGAGCTGACGAACTGCGAGATTGGACTGCTGTTGTGTGATGAGGGGCATAGGTTGAAGAACGGAGGTGCGTTGTATGCTCATATCTAGGTCCTCGATCTGATCTCGCATAGATTCTCTCACATTCCAGGCTTTGAACGGCCTGAGAGTGCAACGTCGCGTCATCCTCTCCGGCACTCCTATTCAGAACGACCTCTCCGAGTACTTCTCCCTGCTCAACTTTGCGAATCCCCAGTATCTCGGCACTCGGATGGACTTTAGGAAGAACTATGAGCTGGCCATCCTGCGGGGCCGGGATGCGGACGCGAGTGATAAGGAGAAGGAGAATAGTGAGGCGAAACTGAAGGAGCTGGCAGAGCGGGTCAGCAAGTTCATCATCCGCAGAACGAACGACCTGCTGTCAAAGTACCGTGAGTGTATTCACGCCTCTATGTAATGGACTGAACTGACTGTTCGCATCAGTTCCCGTCAAATACGAACACGTCGTCTTCTGCACGCTTTCACCTCTGCAACTCGCCCTCTACCGGCACTTCATCAAATCTCCAGACACTCAGAAACTACTACGCGGCCAGGGCTCGCAGCCGCTCAAGGCCATCAACGTGCTCAAGAAACTGTGCAATCATCCAGAGCTACTCAATTTGCCCGAAGATCTGCCAGGATGCGAGTCGATCCTTCCGGCGGACTATGGCAACTCGCTGTATGGGGGACCGAAGTTGAGCAGAGGGGAGCGGGCAATACGTGACCGTGGTGTGGGCGAGGAGGTGAGATGCGAGTGGGGAGGCAAGTTTTTGGTGCTGGAGAGGTACGCCCGTCAGCGCTTATATGGCAAGGTACACGCGGCTGATAAGCTGCCTAGATTCCTCGATCGCATCACGCGCGAAACAAACGACAAGATCGTCCTTATCAGTAACTACACCCAGACGCTCGACTTATTCGAGAAAATGTGCCGTTCCAAGCGCTACGGCTTCTTCCGTCTCGACGGCACGATGACGGTGGTGAAGCGCCAGAAACTAGTCGACCAGTTTAACGATCCCGAAGGAAAGGAGTTTATATTCCTGCTTAGCTCCAAGGCTGGAGGATGCGGCATTAACCTCATTGGCGCAAACAGGTTGATCCTGTTTGACCCTGGTACGTTGTCTCCCGTGAACCGCGGAAGGTTGCTGATCGCGTCAAAAGACTGGAATCCCGCTGCCGATCAGCAGGCCCTGGCCCGTGTTTGGCGTGATGGACAGAAGAAGGAATGCTTCGTATACCGCTTCATCTCCACCGGCACGATCGAGGAGAAGATCTTCCAGCGTCAAGCTCAGAAACAAGCTCTATCGTCCTGCGTCGTAGACGAGAAGGAGGATGCGGAACGCCACTTCACAGCTGACGATCTGCGCAAGCTGTTCCTCTTCAACGAGGGTACGTTGTGCGAAACGCACGAAACGTTCAAGTGTAAAAGGTGTAAGAACGGCAAGCAGTTTATGAAGTCACCGGCGCTGTTGTACGGTGACGCCAGCACGTGAGTAGACCGTCTTGTGTGCACTGTGTCCCAGCTTACAGGTCTTGCAGATGGAATCATCATCAGAACCCGGAGCTAAAGGACATGCATGATGATTTGCTCAGGGCAGAGTGTGGCGAACCCCAGGTGTCCACAGTGTTCCAATACATCAGCCATTAGACATTAGAACCACATCATTGTACAGCACACCGCATCAAGTTATTCGTTGTTAACAAGGGTATCCGTACAGGAGCTACCAATGCCGATGAGCCTCTGGATGTGCTGATGTGTCAAGACGGTCCCGACGTCGACGCAACGGCCTCCGCCTTCGGTTGCTCTTCCGCATTCTCCTTGCCCTCCTTGCCCCCTCTTCGTCGCCGCCTACTCTTCTTGTGCTCGGCCTCGCCCTCTTTCCTCTGCTCGACCGGCTTCGGAGGAGGCACATAGACCGGTCTGTCCCCTTCCCTCATCCACAGGTTCGCCCATGGTCGCGTTTCCAGCTCCTTCAGCTTGCTCGCCGGTGGCAGAGGCTGCTTGCCCGGTCTTGAGATCCTCGGTACCTCTGGCTCAGCAGGCTCTTCTAGCTGCTTTGAATCCGGCGGCGGTTTGGTAACAGTTTTCATCGTGACGAGCGTCGGTCCCCTCCTGCCCTTGCCGATAGTGAGCACCTTCCTCTCCTGTGGCGGAGGCTGCACCACCGGTGCAGGTCGTCCACCAAGCGTTGGGAACGCCCCTCCTCCGCTTTGCACCATCAGCCGCTGCCTCTCCTCCTCTTCCTTCCTCTGCTTCTCTCTCTCCTCAGAATCCAGCACCGCACTCATCTCTTCATCCAGCCTGTTAAGCAGCCCTTGCCGCTGGCTATGCGTGAGCAATGCCTCTCCACAGCTCGGACAAGTGCACGCGGGCGGTTGGAGCTCGCACAGTATCAGTCCACAATGAGTGCAGATTGGGACGTAGGGTGACAGTGCGTGCGTGCGTGCGAGGCAGAAGCAGGGATTGGGTGTCGCCGTCGGAGGGTAGGTGGAGAGCGCTTGTAGGGACTCGATCCGGGTGAGGAGGTGTTTGACAGCAGGCGAGACAGGCGGCGGCTTGGGCGTTGACGCCCCCGATCCCGGCTTGCTCTGCTTGCCTTGCGGTGGATGCGAGGTCCGTGGCTTGCTCAGTAGGTCAGACGTAAATGAGCCGGCAGGAGCGCGATGCGTCGTGGGCGCCGGTGCTCGTGTGCTCGACCCAGGTTGAGGTGTCGTCGAGCGCGACGGCTCGTGTGACGACGACCCGCTGCCGCCCTTCTTCTTAGTTGGCAACAGCCAGTCGCTCTCGTCGGTGCGGTCCTTGCGGTATACGGTGCCTTGGATGCCGAAGGGCGGGGTATTGGCCATTACGTTGCTCGAGGGAGATGTGAGATGTCCAAAACCCGAAAGTGAGACCCTAACTAGTCAGCTACAGTTGATTCAATTCGGTGTGACATCTTGTGACTCTACCACCATCATCGCCTCACAATATGCACAAAGCGCACATGGTAACACATAATGCACTTGAACAAAGTCAACTTATCGCCATTGGCCTTTTTCTCTGCTATCAATGTCTTTGTTCCTCAGACCGGGGTTATGCGGCAAGAATGAGGTAGAAGGCCATGGCTAGGCCACTTTCTATACGTATATGGTCTAGGTTGATGCTCTGTCGCCGCAACTCGTTGCCTTCGTTATCTCCCATACTAAGTCGCCATGGCTTGTCGTTATTCAAAGCGGGTTAAAAGGACTCGCGCTCGATGTCTCTCGTCTGCTCAGCATCCGTCAACAATGCATCGATTCTGGTCAATCGTCGAACTGGTGGACATGGTCCTTCTACATTTGGACACGCAAGACACCATGTCTCTGTCCTTAACTGGGAACATTGTACACGAGACTGCTATGGCTCGCTTATGGAAAAGCCCCACAACACGACAGCTGTATCGTCTCTGTTCTGCTCTGTTTGGAGGATCAACACAAATGGTACATATTCGTTTGCCTCATGATTGTATTGCAGAGCACTGACGTTCTGAGCAGCGTTTCACCGATCAAAGTTGGAACCGGTTCCTCTTCTACTCAAGGGAGATACGTGGCCTATCACTGCTGCATGACCCGATGCTCCCAGCACCTATAGCCTGCTACTTCGACCATATTGTAGCCCACTTTCGGCGACAGCGTGTGGATGCTTTTCCCGCTTTGCGGTACCTGACATGCGACGTTACCGGTCATCGTTCACTCATCACGCTGGAAGGACTCTTGAAGGAGGGTGTCGAAAAGCTGGTAGTGTCAATGCCTTTGACTGATGAGGCAGGTTCGGACCTTGATGTCTGGCGACCGCAACTGCAACAACTCCCTGCCATGCTGGAAGCGAAATGTCCTAATCTGACCCACCTGGAGATTCTAGACATCCTTCAGGAGCATGGTAAGCATCTGCCCTTGCTCAAGGGGCTTATCCAGGGTACTCCCCGTGTGAAGGTGTTCAAAATGCAGCCGTGCTTGAACGTCGTCAGTTTACAACCTGACATTCTGGAGCTCGCCTCGTCGTACGCTCAATTAGAGGAGCTATCACTGCTCATCACGGAGAATTACGACGATCCGGTCGAACAGCTCTCTCTCCCTCCCCCGTTCTCCTTCCCTTGCTTGCGTTCCCTGGAGCTAATATCGGTGGAGAAGGCGCCTGTCCTCATGGCCCTCCGGGCGTGCTCTCTGCCGCTTCGTAGACTGCATGTTGAGGTCGGCTATTCTGATTGGCACAAGCCGGGCCAACAATACCCAAACATCGGGACGTTCAACGAGATGATCAAAGAACTCGTCTCCGCAATCTGCTCCAGCCCGTGGGCCTTGCAGATAGAAGATCTCAAGCTCAAATTTGCCCAACCGCAGGGAGAGCCGTGGGTTCCGCGACATCCTGAAGTGATCTCTTTGCGGCCGGTCCGGCCGCTGTTCCAGCATTGCTCGCGAGTGAAGAGATTCGAGCTCGGGTTGCAGCTTGGGCACTGGGCCGACTGCCGCTCGTTCGACTTTCAGGACAGCGATCTGTCTTCTATCACCGAGGCGTGGCCAGGGCTCCAGCACCTGGGCTTGACGTGGGGCCATAGCCACCTGACGGGCAGCGGACTTGTGAACGCGATCGGGCTGACAAGCAGGCTGACGTTCGGCGGCGCCCTCTCCGAACTGGCCAAATGCCAGCAACTCAAGACGGTGCACTTCTCATTCCTGGACGCCCGAACTCCGATCGTAACTCCCTACCCCGCGCCATCGTCAAGCCTGGAGGAGCTGACGATAGACAAAGGCCGACTGGAGCAGCCGGCGGAGAAGGCCCAATTCCTGCACGCCGTCTGGCCGTGCGCGACGCTCAAGTGTCCCACCGACTATCAAGACCCGGAAACGGTTTGGGAGCCTGTACAGCGGGTTCTGGAGGTGCTGAGGAAGGGCGGGCGTGTCACCCGCGCCATGGATAGGGTAACGAGGCCGTGGAGCACGCAGTTTGCCGTTCTTTAGCTGAGGGTCAGGGGGAGGGAATGTCTTGGCGGATGTTCAGATTGTGATACTATTGTAGTCAGATCAGAAGCGCGGGAGTCCCTGCCTCTAATCGGGGTGCATAACACGAGTTTTACTCACTGCAACCCGAGCGTGCCGGTCAGGAATTGCGCAGATCGGCCGATGACTCAGCCCCAGCCGGAAGTCAGTTTCCCCCCTGTGTGGGACTGACAGCAGCGTGCGGATCCCTGATGAGCAGGTTGCGGCTGGTCGTCAGACGTCGCCAGAGAAAGACGGACGTGATATAAGGCGGTTTGGCGATGAGAGTGGGCAAGAGCCTGATGCTGGTGACGCAATGATTGTTGCGAGAGTCTGATTGTTGCGCCGAACATGCGATAGGACAACTTGAAACCCGGGCTCGCATCTCCCGGGTCTCCAAACGGAAATACCAGGACAATGTCATTGCTACAGTAGCCAGCGAGAGTCCCCGGCGAGCGCCAAGCCCAACCCGCGTGGCGTCCAATCACAATCGCCGCAGGGTCCGACGGTTCGCGCCCAGAATAGGTTCAGTTTGCTTCGCCTCCTCCGAACGTCCGCGTCGTAAATACAGATCATCGTCTTCTTGAATTCTCAAACGTCACTCTGCTACTACTCCTGCGTCATCTGCTGAGGACGATGCTGCCCTCCTCGATAGGGTGTAGGCTGACTGGGCGAGCCGGGTACCGCGCATGATAGATGGACTGAGGAGGATCATGACTTTGATTACTCAAGGGCCCGCAGCCAGGGCCGGTGTGCGCAGCTTCGAATTCTGGACTGTGCATCCATCTCCGCCTCATGCATGGAAGGGGAACTTTATTCAGCGGGCAGCGGGCGGCTAGGCGGGCCTCTGGCTTCCTCCCTCGGTTCTGACTGGAGCGGCCTGACCAATTGTGCTACGAGCCCACGAATCAGAAAAGACGCAGCATGGCGTTGTTCGCTCTGAACCCGCAGCAATGGTACTCGGACCCCTCCTCGTGTCTCACACGCATTCCGGTCTCAGTCGCATCAGCATTCCCTCTGCACTGCGCCGTCTGACACAAACAACCAAACGGGGGTTTTCGCTGGTTGCTGCTCTCCCTCCCTTCTCTTGCTTGCCCGCATCTGTTTGGCCGACGTCAAGCGCTCCTTCCTCCTCTCCCCAGGTCTGTTCTGTTTATAGCCCGCCCACCCCAAATAACTCCCAGGGGCCCAAATACCAGCCAAGGCATGTTCAGCGTCCCCTCCCTGCGCGTGCCCGCATGGGCCCAGCGCCCCCCACCCACGCGCAAATCCATGCTCCTCTCCCGCCTGCAACTGGGCGGGATCGCGCTCCTCACCCTCCTCCTCCTGCTCACCCACGCCTACCTCTCCCGCTGGCGACCTACCACCTCTGCGGCCGCACCTCCCGTCCCCCGCCTCCCGCCCTTCGCAGGCTGCGCCCCGACATCCGTAGAGCTCCTTCCCCGGGAGAACGGGACAATCCTGCTCCTAGTGCGGGAGGCTGACCTCCCCCAGCTCCTCCCCACCCTGCGCAACTTTGAGCACAGGTTCAACGCTCGGTTCCGGTACCCTTACGTGCTGCTCTCCGCACCGGACGAGCCGCCCTTCTCTGCCCACTTCCGGGCCAAGATCGCGGAGGCCGTGCACCCGGGTGCGACGCTGGAGTTTGGCACTGTGCCCCGGGAGCACTGGCGTATCCCCGACTGGCTGGACGAGGAGGAGGTCAGGCAGGGGTTCGCGAAGCAGGCGGCGAAGGGTGTGCAGTATGGCGGCAGGGAGGGGTACCATCATATGTGCCGGTTCTACTCGGGCTTGTTTGCCCGCCACGAGCTGCTCCAGAAGTACGAGTGGTACTGGCGTTTAGAGCCGGGCGGTGCGTCCCTACCTCTGTCTCTCGCACCCCATCCCTCCGCTGACACCGAGCGCTCTCACAGTCCGCTTCTACTGTTCGGTCACGTACGACCCCTTCCGCTTCCTCGCCCAGCGAAACCAGACGTACGGGTTCGTGATCACCCTGATCGACGACCTGAACACCCTTCCGAGCCTGTTCCCGACCGTGGAGCGCTACGTGCAGGAGAGCGGGACGGTGCCGACGGACATGTGGGACTTTTTCACCCGCGCAAAGAACGGCCAGAAGGGGTATAGTGCGTCCTTCCCTCCTCTCCCCTTCTTGCTTGCTGCTCCTTGCCTCTCTTTGTTGAAACTCGAGGGCAAATACTTACCGGTCAACGCAGACCGCTGCCACTTCTGGACAAACTTTGAGATTGGCCACCTGCCCTTCTTCCGCTCCCAACCCTACCAAGACCTATTCGACGCGCTGGACCGTTCCGGCGGGTTCTACACCGAGCGATGGGGTGACGCCCCCGTGCGGACGATCGCCCTGGGCCTGCTGGAGGGCGCGGATAAGGTGCATTATTTTGAGGATTTTGCATATAGGCACGATTGGTTTATGCACTGTCCGGAACGGAAGGAGCTGGGCTGCGAGTGCGTCCCTATTCCTCGGCTTGCGGGGTGTGTTGTGTTACATGTTTGCTGATGTCATGCCGCATCGTGGTGGTAGCTGCGACTGCCCGGCATACGATACGGACCATGTGGATATCGACCATGAGAAATGGGGTAGCTGCGTGCCAGAGTGGAAGGATGTCGCGAGCGTGCAGTGGAGAGAGGGGCACCCGCTCCCTGCCGGTGGTCGCCTCGGGCAAGAGGAAGAGGAGCAGGAGACAAGCGTGCCGTTATAGCCTTGGCGCGGTGCAGGTCAGGGTATGGACGCGCGGACTATGAGAGTGATGTACAGTAGTCCCTTGGTCCCTTGGCCATGGTGTTGTACCATAGACTTGTCATGGACACCTGACTTTAATTACCAGGGCCTGTTCGGCGCAGAGATGGGTTATCCAGACGACTCCATCTGGACCCGAGAGATGGGAAAGCCTCTACCTCTCAACCAAGACGCGGCGTGAAAAAGTTAGAGCTCAGACCTCTATATCTTCTTTCCCTCTAGCTCGCTCCAGATCGCGAGATTGAGGTCCCTCAATCTGGTCGCCGAACGGGCCCTTACATCTATCCAAGATCGGATTAGCCGTTTGTGCATGCGCCGGGGACTTCCGACTGGGACGGGTAAAGCATGGAAGCATGGGAGGCTGCTCTTTCCAGAACAGTACAAGCAGCTTCCGTGTTCCGCTCGCGTCGGACATCTGGAAAAACGCACCAAAAGTCGAATTCTTCCCTATCTTCTCACACACCTCTTCCTTTCAGCAACCACTGCATGCTCCAGAACACCCCGAAAACCTCGTGCCAAAGCCTGGACTTCCGCTGGAAACCACTGATCGACGATGCGACATGAGCCCCAGACAACGTGCTGCGCATCCTCCGCCCACGCGAGTTCATTTTTGCAGGAAACATGAAGCTTGCTCCCGCTTCCGCGCCCCTTTCGTGCGCCCCTCTTCTCCGGCTGGGCGATCTGTACTGGCCAATGACCAGGAGCTGCTTCGTTAAATTGAACCTGGGATGAAAAACTTGTTTCACGTGGCTCTGACGTATTGTACCTAGCTGGCATGAGAAGAATTCAGATCGGGCTTCTATTGGCGCGATCGCCTGCTGCGCGTTCGCGTCGCGAGCGAGCGCAGCCCCTGGTGCTTTTCTTCGCCTGCTCGTTTCGCCTCCCCTTTCGATGGGGAAAAGTGGTCTGATTCTCCGCAAACTTGCGCGATAGCGTTCCTGCTTGATGGTAGTCAAGCAGGCAGCCAAGCTGATGAAAATGGTTCTTCTGGATGTAAGGCTGACTCATTCAACATGAATAAGGACGTGGAACGCATGCGGGTAGCGAAAGAAGGCCCGTGCACAACCCACGGCGGAAGCATGGGTATCTCAACGCCTTCCTCGGATTGATCATGGTCTCTTCATGCGGTTGGGTTCCACGCTCTCTTTCTCCGTCTCGAGCGGCTTGCCAGTGACTCGCACTTAACGCCCCTCGCCTTGTTTTTCCCTCTTACAATGAGCGTGCGGTAGTGGTTTGTCGGCATACCCAAGGGTGGAGTACCTCGATAACCTAGTTCCCCAGGCCGATGGCTCGATTCTCGATCGTAAGTCGTCCGCCCCGTTACGGTGGGGTTGCAGTGTGTCTCTGACAGTCGCTCGCTCCTAGCGCCGTCCATCCCGCGGTGTCATCCTCTCCACATTCGCCTTCTGCGCACTATGCGCGCTGTTCTACATCCGGATCACCGTCAAGAACTTGGTGTTCAAGGACATCGAGGCTGCCCCAGAGCCGTACCTCCCTCTGGGCCCCTACTACGGTTGCGCCCCTCCTCTCGCGCTCCACCAACGGCGGGAGAAAGCGGCTATCCTGCTCCTCCTGCGCGAAGCGGACCTTCCAGATCTCCTGCCGACGCTGCACAACTTTGAAGACAAGTTCAACCGCGCGTTCAGGTATCCGTACGTGATGCTGTCGACGCCGGACGACCCGCCGCTCTCTGCCGAGTTCCGCGCCGAGGTGGGGTGGATGTTACCTGCGGGGGCAACCGTGGAGTACGAGCAGGTAGAGGAGGAGCACTGGCGCATCCCCGACTGGCTGAACGCGACAACCGTCAGGGAGGGGTTCGTGAGGCAGGAGGGGGAGGGCGTGCAGTATGGGGGACGGGAGGGGTACCACCATATGTGCCGATTTTACTCCGGGCTATTCGCACGCCAGCAGGTGCTCCAGAAGTATGACTGGTACTGGCGGCTAGAACCGGGTGGTGCGTATTCTGCTTGCAATGCTTTTGTGGGGAAGGCTGACGAGGACAATGGTGTGATTTGGGGAGGCCAGTCCGTTTTTACTGCCGGATTTCGTATGATCCTTTCCGCTTTCTCGCCTTGCGAAACCAGGTCTACGGATTCGTGGTCACCATCGTCGAGTCTGCGAACACGATCCCTTCCCTCTTCTCCACTCTCTCTCAGTACATGTCTTCAAGCAACATCCACCCCGCGAGCGGGACTTTCTGGCGCTTCCTCACCCGCACGAAGCACGACTCGCCCCGGGGAGAGTACAACATGTGCCATTTCTGGACGAACTTCGAGATCGGAGACCTAAGATTCTTCAGGGACCAGGCGTATCAGTCAGTGTTCGACAGCCTGGATCGGCAAGGCGGGTTTTATACTGAGCGGTGGGGCGATGCGCCGGTGCGCTCTCTCGCGCTTGGCTTGCTGGTGGAGACGGACCGGGTGCACTAGTACGTTGTCCCCCTGCTTGTTTCGCCCATCTGATAACCTGGCGCAGCTTCGAAGATTTTGCTTACAAACACGACTACTTCATGCACTGTCCTCGCGGGAAGCTAGGCTGCGAGTAAGCGCGTCCGCTCTTCCGGCCAACTTGAATGTTAACTCATTTGGGAAGTAGCTGCGAGTGTCCTCCCTTTGGCGAGGGGCGCATGGACATCGATAGGGATGCGTGGTACTCCTGCTTGGGGGAGTGGAGGGAGGCGCACTGGCAGAGGCTGTAGCGGGTGGCAAGGCGGGCGGGGCGGAAAGGGAGCTGACGGTAATACATGTGCCCACTTAAGTGTACGGTGCACAAGAATCTACGACTTTCTTGCACTTGGGAGGGTGAACTGGCTGGTACGCCTATTTGACATGATTCGTCGGACATTGAAGGAATGTTGTTGTTCTATTCATAAGCACACAATGATATCAGGGCTTGCCAGTGTGGGCCAGTATGCACAGTCGGTCGAATCTTTAGCCGAGCCACCACGCTGTTCGAGCACAGGGTACCATGTAGAGGGCGGTCTCATGCAGTCCCGATGCTCGCCGATCAAGAGTTAACGACTTAATCTCCTAACCCACCGCTGGCGGGCGAACGCAGGGAAGGCGTCGGACCGAGACGGCAGATCCTCAGGTAACGTTCGTTGATCAGCAACGCACCTGTCGCTCGCTATCCGAGACATCCGCGCTTTATCGCACCGGGAGCGCGGCGGGCGCGGCTCCCGTTGCGGTAGGGTCAATGATTTTGAAGGACAATGGGCAATTGGAGCCGGTGTGCCCTGACGGACAAGGGTGCCCCCCGAAGGCAGGTGCCGATCAGGCGCGTATCAGCGTTATCGATGGGCTTCCAAACGCTCGGATTAACGGCAGCGTCTGGACGGGCTCTTCTGCCGAGCCGGTCCGAGTGGTTGCCAGCTGGAAGGCGGCCGCTCCAGGAGATGGGTACCGAGAATGGAAGCGTGGCCGTTCCTTCGTCGGCGGATAGACGATAACGGACGAGACCCAATCATATGATACATAGGGCAGTGGGAGGACCCGCTGTTTGTCTTTTGCCTATATGGATGGGAAACGATCTAAAACCACTGACAACAAGTCGCTCCTGGAGCAGCGACCTCGGCGGCGGTGGACGCACCTGAACCACATCCGCCGCGCCAAATAACCCGCGGGTCGGGTGCACGATAGCTCCCGGTGTCACAGACTGAGACATCACTGAGTAGCAACTGAGCAGCATGCGCCCCAAGAAGGCACGTCTTGCCTACAATACAGTTCACCTTGGAAGCAGATTCTAAGGTCATTCTTATGCCGGGCCATATCGATGCTTCCGGTGCTGCGTCGGCATCTTCCAGCTGCTGAAATGGCGGGCACGGAGCAGCCGAGTTTCACGTAAAGTCCGTGCGCTTCCGCGTTTTCATAAACGGGCGCAATAAGACCCTGAAATGTAACAACACTGCCACCCGGGACCTATCTTGCTGAGAAGCGGACTGATTCACTTTCTGACCAACAAAGGGCTTGACCAGCGCCTCGTGTCCTGATCGGGCGCGTGCGCTGCTATAAGAGTGCCCGGCGCGCCTTCTCCACCTTCCCGCTGAAGCGACTGCTGCATCCCCTGCTTTCTGATAACCTCTGATACGGTACTGATCTCTGCGGCGACACGCGTTCTCTGTCCGGCCTGAGCTGCTCTGGTCTGCTGGCAACCTGGTCTGGATATCGCCATCCATCGACCGACATCTACAGGCGATATACTAGTACATCGAGATCGGCTGTACAGATGCATAGGGCAAGTGGGTTATTGTTGCCCTTTGCGGCTACGGCCCCCGAGGTCCCTCAATTCAACCCATCCCAAATCAACCCGTCCCAGTTCAACCCGTCCCAGTTCAATCCATCCCAGTTCAACCCATCCCAGTTCAATCCAACCCAATTCAATCCACCCCAATTCAATCCAACCCAGTTCAACCCACCGCAGTTCAACGCATACCCCGCGGCTGCGGGACCGAGCACGTCGCCCCTATCTGACGATACGGACGCCTCGTACGACAACACACCATCCACGAGTGTCGCTGATGGCTTTTCACCCGGTATGCCTGAACTGCCCGAGCCGACCAAGAAGAAGCGGCGCCGTAGAGCCCTGAACTGCAAAGGTAAGCAGGGCGCAGACTGCTAAGCATTGACTGCCTGACGAGCGTTGTAGAGTGCAAAAGGCGCAAGATCCAGTGTGATCGGGAAACTCCCTGTGGGAAATGTGTAGCTAGGGGGGAGGGCGATCGATGCGAATTTGACTCGCTTCCAGCAGCGTGGGTACCATTCGTGCATCTACTAAATGGGACAGAAAACTCAAAATGGGCATGCTCAGCGACAAGCCTATAGGGCGCTCGTCATACAACGCTCTGAAAGAGCAGCTCATCGAAACGCAGAACGCCTTCAAACAACTGCAAAAGCTCTATCGAGAGCAAGCAAGCATGCCAGTTCCTCCCTCCCCCAGCCCCTCCACGCAGCAGAACCCTATCGTCCAGAACCCGCTCGACCCAGTGGAACAGTTCCGAGAACAGGCCCAGTCTTCACGCCAATCGTCGAGAAAGCAACTCGCTGCCAATGCGGCATTCAACCATTTACCGGTCGCTTCCTCGTCTACGCCTGCCCGAGGACGAGCAGCCTTGATCCAGGGATTGGAGACATTGGATGGCTTCCCCATCTTCCCCGGTCTCATCACAGGCGTGGGGAAGGATGAAAACCCCGATGCCACTGTCGAAAGCGACGTTTGGACTTGCGTCCCGGAGAAATGGATATGTGATACTTTGACCCAGTTCTTTGTAAGCCTCTCTCTTGCACGGGAGAGAACCACGTCTGACCCCGTTCGGGGTAGTTCGACAAAGTGGAATGGCATATCTGCATGTTCCACAGGCCGTCGTTCTACCGCGTCTATGAAGAGTTCTGGTCCGTGCCCACGGTAGCCGATCGAGTTGCTCGAATCGCACCCGAGTGGATGGCGTTATGGTGGGCGATCATGTGCTTGGCATTGACCAGCATGAACCCCAAGGAACCAAGCGTCAGCGTGCACTTGTCATTGCAATTGTTGGCGCTAACCATTTCGAGTGCAGGAACCTAAGATCTGGGCGGATCGCGATGATTGGAAGACAATGGGAACGCGATTCTGGAAAATCGCCCATACTGCGCTGGACGAGTCCGACTACATGTCGAGCAATAGCATCGAAGTCGTACAGACGCTCGTCCTGTTCTCCTACTGCAATCTAGCACTAAGTAACAAGGGGCATGTAAAGTCTATGCCTAATTAGGCAGACAAACTGACCGCAGAGTAGATATAATGGCCAGGCGCCAATGACTGCTTTAGCCATTCGCATCTCGATGAATCAAGGGTTGCACAGCATGGGCGGGGAAACCGAGCAAGTGATCCCCCCAGAAGGGCTAGTAACTCGAGAGGTCTGTCATGTTATGAGTACATAACGTTGGGCATTGTTCTCACAAGTGTCTTGATCAGGTCAAACGACGAGTGTGGTGGAATGTCGTCTTCCTTGACTGGAACATCTCCACTCAAATGCACAGGACGTATCTGATCCATCCCGCGCAATGTCATACCGCAAAACCGTTGAATCTTGATTGGGAAGACATGGTTGAAGGCAGACCACTGTATTCCAAACCGAACGACCAGCATACGGTACGTTTCCACAGGACAGATGCAGTGTTTGCTTGTATTGACACTGTCGGCAGAATGTATCCATGCTGTTGGCCAAAATCCTGCTTGCAGGCACCGTTCGAGAGTTGTGCGATCGACTCAATAGCAAGCTTGGTATCGATCCGGCGTTCCTTGACCAGCATCAGGCCCAGCAGAACCAAGTTGAGCGGACATTGCCCCCGTGCTTGAGGGAATTCCCGGCCAGCGATGGGAAGGCTGAACTGTCTGTCGTTCAGGTCAGTTCATCGCTGCACGCTGCGACTTAGATGCTGATCGGTGGTTAGTGGGAAGGATTGCAGTTCCAGCTTCACTTGAACAATCGTCGAATACGCTTGCATCGACCCTTCATGCGACAGGGTTACGTTGACTCAAAGTACCTTCGATCGACGCAGGTCTGCATTAGTTCTGCACAGAAGATACTCGTCCTCTTCAGAGAAGGGAGACGCAAACGCTTTCCTGGTTCATCCGTGCGTTTTCACCTTCTTCTGTAGAGTTATGCTGAAATTGACATTGCAGGCATGGTATAACCTCATGTACTGTTGGATGGGTAAGTTGGTATGACCTGATGAAGAGCAAATCCTAACGGTTGTCTGCAGCGGCCGTGATACTTACCGTGGATGAATTCGAATCCCGCATCAAAGAGTTGACCGAGGTTGGATTAACCAGCACCTCACGACGGGATCACATCAAGGAAGCTATTGCCGCTCTCGAAGAGGTTGGCGACATCAGCGATCTTGCCCCTCGGGGTGCCAAGGTACTGCAATTCCTACTGCACGAGTCCACCAGCATTCAGCTGGATGATCGCGAGATCGAAAACATCTTCAATATGCAGTTTGGTGAGCTGTCTGGGCAGTATGGGTTGGATCTGAGCCTGTCGAATCCAAAACAAATACCCACAGCTGAAAACCCAATGATCGATCTGCAATGGTCACAGCAGATGATGGTCGGGCAACAAAATCAATATTCATATTAGTAACTCTGTAACCTGTTGATTCCCTGAGCCTCAGTACGAACACATCCTGTAACATGTCCTATGGTCACAATATCTTGTAATAGAATATCACGGCGCAGCTTCAAGAATTGCTTTGATCATCTGAGATCCCACTCGGTTCGCCTCGGGAAATCGTGACTCGAAAAACGTTGCGGTGTGCGTAAATCGCTCCCGGTAGAGATCGAAATTGCCAAAGGAAACACATTGACTCCAACCCCGCGCTGCAACCACGAATTCCAGGTCATCTGATCGATGTGAGACATCATAGACAGCAGCTTGCACGGCTGCGTCCAGCCTGTCGTTGGAGCGGAACAGATACTCGGCGACACCGATCCACATTCGAAAGATGGGTGTTGCCGCCAGGTCCAGATGCTCGTATGGTCGAATTCGCAGCGCAGCCCAACAGTCCACCATGGCAAGTAAACTGAGATGCGAGTTTGCCCGCGGTCGAATTGGCGTCTGAGGTCTGCTGCCCAGGCTAAATCGGTCCAACATTTCCTCGCTCAAAAGGATAGGTGGTCGCTGCTGCGCTGAGCTCGAAAACACGATCTCCCTGGCGTCATACACCCTTTTCTTCAGTCCGGCTTCATCCCCGGTGATCATGAGCTTGAACAGCTCTGTGACGCTTTGCGCATACTGATCGATCTGTATCCGTGCTGAAGGGTTGAGGATAGCAAGACCAGCATAAACATGCCACTTGTTTGCATAAATGCGAAGCATAATGTTGACTTTGACTGTCTCGATACCACCGACATACTGTCCCATTTCCCAAGGGTAGGACATGGAGGAGTGCCACGCAGTTCCCATGCTGGGAGGCGAGTCAGAAGACGCAATAGGAGCAAGAGAGGGACGCACCTCAGGAAGGCAGCATGGGTGACCGCTTGGGTATTTGCCGTGACGATGTCGTGCTCCTCATATGTCAAGTAGACGTATCTTGACTTGAAAGGGGCCAACAGATCCTCCATCACATGCAGCGCCCAGTCGGGTGCACGATGCTGGATTAGCACCTACGAAGGGTGTCGGTTAGGCACAGCAGGCTGTGTTCTACAGGCGCACCAATGGTTGCCCCTCTGTCGACACCGTTGGTCCATGCAGCGAATGGCAAGAGACTATGTGCACGTCATCCGGTAGGTATTTCTCGAATGCAAGCTTCTCGGGTGATTTGACGCTCGTTTGACCCGCCACAATCGCGCCGACTTTGGTTGCTTTGGGTAGCGACAAGTCGTCAATGGAAGGCGAATGATGCTATAATGGAGATATACGCACATTGTCCATACTCTGCTACTACTCTGTCAATATATTCCGCCTCGACCGAGTAAATGATGATGTCGGAGAGTCGCGACACGAGGTGTCCATCTCGGAAGACCTTGACGCCACTGAGATCTGAGAGCTCGTGTGAGCGGTGCAGGCGGTTCTCCATACAAACATCCATGCCTTTGAGATCTTCCTGCAGCTTTTCGAAGTTCTCCTGGCGGTCGCAAACGTTTATGCTGGCGCATCGGAGTGAGCTATAAACGAGGCAGCGCTCATGTTGGACATACTGTGCCCAGCCAGCGTCTGAAAATCTCCGACAGTACATCCGACCCATCTCACCCATCCCGATTAGGCCAATAGCTGGCTGTTTGTCTGGCGGCGCACTGGGAGATACATCATAGGAAGCCATGATCAGAGTACAGGTGGTGAGGCAGACGAATGTAGGGCGAAGGGGATGAATGGGCTGGTAGAAGGGAGAGGAGAGTGTTGATCGAGTCAGACGGACGCTCCAGACCGTGACTTCCACCAGCGGATAGGCCCACTGTCTCACACCGGCACCTCTCGCATAGATACATTTCATATTGGTTCATTCTATCGAAACAATGCATGTGGTGAGGAAAGGAAGGTAATTGCATGCAGACGTATCTAGAGTGCAACAAGTTTCAATGCGCGGTGAGAGTCCCAGAGCGGGTGACGAGATGCAACGAGAGTTATGACAGGTGGAAGGTCCCCGCACCCTCCTTCATCGCCAACTTTAGCTTCTTCAGCATCACTACCTCTGACGAGTATTCCGGCAACTTGAGGTAATTCACGCAAGTCATGACACTCGGCAAATAATCGTCTGCTGTCAGAGGCGCTTCGTGAGGCTTTCGCACAACTGTCAGAAGAGGATTCAAGCCACGGAACCCTGCCACGGAAATCAGAACTGGGTATCATGGGGGATCGCCGCCAACCAAGACTTACCTCCAATGGGCAATTTCGGGCTACCAGTCAGGAATTGCAAGAAATCACGGCGACCCTGCAGGTCAAGATCGGCCATCAGGTCAATCAGGTGCCTGATGGCCCGGCTGTCAGACGTGAAACCATGGTCTGCTTTGATAGCCTCGTTCAGGGCTGTCAGGACAGTCAATACTGATCTTGCGGAGTAATGATTTGAGACTCACTCTCTGCTGACCAGTCCTCGTCGGAGTTGCCAAACATCATGACGAGCTCTTCGGCTGTGAATGTCTGCAAATCCCTCACTGGAATCGAGGTAGAGAACCCGTCCTTGAAAGCCTGTACTTGACGTGCAACGCCCTTGCCAATGATCATTTCCAGCAGAAGGCTGAGGTACTCTTCCACGTTGTCCATCGTAACCGAAATTGATGCACCGAACTGCTTCAGTTCGACGTCATGACCAGGGACAGTGAAGTCAAGAGCGAGGTCCTCTAAAGCGGCCTCATGGACCCTCAATTCTGCTATTGCGTGAGCTTTCCCTTCGTCATCCTAGCCAGGAGTCAGCTTGGTCGGGCATGGTTTCAATGGGGCATACCAGCGTATCATCTCGGATAATGACAGCCTTAGCGTCCGCAAAAGCTTGGATCTGAGCCACAGACTTGGCGAGGGCAGGGTCAACGACCTGTAAGAAGTGCGTTAGAAGGGACTACATACAATTCTAATTGTTACTTACCAAGAGAGTATTCAGAGAAAGAGGAACATCTTCTCCGCGCACCATCTTCATGAAGATGCGGTTGAAATGAATGTCAACAATTCGCGAATCCAGCATAGCTTTCCCCACGAATTGGCCAAGTACGTGGAAGAGATGAAGCTTGCTCTTGACCATTTCCGCCTTCGAGTCAATCGGGAATGGCGCTGGGAACAGGCCAGTGGGATGGAAGACATGCATTCCTCGATGTTGAGTGTCCGCGTCCCTCCACATCCGGAGATCCCGACGAGCGAATTCCTTGGAAGTCAAAGCGTAGAACTCCAGTGTCGGTCCGAGGCCGGTGCCAACCTCATCATAGAACTCGATCTCGAGGATTGAAGACGTCTGGGAGAAGCCCATATCCATGATTTTGATCACAGATTCAAGGAGCTGCTTGCGTGCTACCCGGAGTTTTTGTCGCTTCAGTTGGCCCAGCTGTCGATTCACTTCATTCCGTCTCGAACTCTCATTCTCCCGGGCGTATTGACTCTGCCATCTGAGAAGAAGGCGAGCATAACCCAATGATGTTGACTGGACGAAGTGGTAGCGGGTAGAGAAGGGGAACAGGAAGGCGAAATTCTGCGGAAGCTCAAGCGCCCAATCAGGGAGACATGAGCTAGGGAAATCACTCAGCACCAGCCCTGCTCCTGGGGAAAGGGCGCATATGGCTCACCTTGCCACAATCATGATCTCTTCCATTTGCCTCGTGAGCTTTGCGGAAAGCTTGTTGTTCACGAAAGCAGATTCTGCAAGCGCTTCTCCAGAGCCAGTGGGCAAGGAGCGATCCATCCATTCCTCATTCAACCTGTGCAGGACACGCAAAAGCGACACGATTGATGAGTGAACCGCTTCCGGTGGAATTGAAGACAGTTGGCTGGAACCGTCTGATCGCGGAGGCGAGGTCTCCGAAGTCGCTATAAAGGTGGTGGCGTTGTCAGCAGCGCCCAAGAAGTTCAACTCTTTGCCCATACCTTCTGGAACAGGACCTGCGACCTTCCTAAACTTGAGGGTATGATATGTTGACCAGAAGGCGCCTGGGGGTACGTTGGAGGAACTGCCTGCCTTCTGAATCTGCGCCTGGTACAACACACCGAATACGGTTGCGTCCATGGGGCATACTTGATCCTCCAGCATAAACTCCAGATGCCAATCGGTGGGTGGCGCCTTTAGGGCAGCAGCGTAGGACGAAGGTCGGAGCGATGAAGATGGACCAGG
Organism: Calocera viscosa TUFC12733; assembly: GCA_001630345.1. Classification (NCBI taxonomy): domain Eukaryota; kingdom Fungi; phylum Basidiomycota; class Dacrymycetes; order Dacrymycetales; family Dacrymycetaceae; genus Calocera; species Calocera viscosa. Next base: position 1,089,923 of record KV417266.1, on the reverse strand, counting down.
TGTAGGAGTCCCCGCGTTCAGCATGCTCGGTGTGGCTACCCTGGTCCCACCCGGCGTCTCCGCAACGACCTTGGTACCGTCAGGGGTGACCTTCAGATCAACCGTCTTCTCCGCTGTTGGTGATGTCTCGTCGTCTTCATCCTCCCCAATGATGTCATCATCGATGAATGCTCCTGGTATGCCGGACTCGTCGACTGCCTCATTGTCGGTAGGTGTCTTCGGTTCTGACGCTGAAGGGGCAGACGTAGCTGCAGTCGGTTGGGGCACAGGTGCCTCGATCGCACTGCCCAGCCCACCTTCACCGCTCAAGCGGAGACTTCGTCGTGTGCCTGCTGGTCGAGTCTTGGGGATGGCTGAGGGCGTGGACTTTGAAGAGCTAGCACCCCCATTCGAAGGGCCTTCACCCAAATCGCCTCTAACCGAACTTGGTGGCAGTCCAGTGGCAGCAGCAAAGGCAGCGAGGACATGGGAGAGTCGAGAGCCATGAGGGATTGTCTTGAGGATCTTGTCATGGACATACCGTTCCAAGGCACGGAATGTCAGGATCGCGTGAGACTGAGTCACAAAATTCAGCCAGTTTCGCGGCACGTCAGTTCCCTCTTCGGCAACAAGACGGAGGCGGATCTGACGGGCGAGCATGGCCGCTGCGCCGCGTTTGGGATCATCTGAACCAGACATGGTGACGACTTCAAACTTTTCCATCCTTGTCAAAAGTTCTTGTAAACGCTTGACCAGGACCGCAAACGGTGTCGTGGATGGGTAGTTTACCAGCGGAGTAGAGAAGACCTCCAGAAAAAGCGCTTGTCGCCGTGATGAAGGCACTGCTTGGGAGGTCAGTGGGAAGGCTCTGAAACATGACGCGGAATTCCAAGACTCACCTGCTCTCAGCACGTCAGCTTCAGAGGTGAACTCCATAAGAGCCATGACCAGCCCGCTCTTCATTAACTCGAAGCTGGAGATAGACGTCTCGGGCGGGAAAAATGCCGCGATATTCTTCAGCACTTTCTTAATGGTGCTTTCGGAAGGATCGGCCTGTCCGAGACTCTCGACCAACTTCTTGAGTTGCTCCATGCCATCGTTCCCCTCATCAGCTTTCATGTTTATCAGATCTTTCGCCCGGATGACCCTCGCTCGCAGAGTCACGACGTCTTGCGGGTCCGGGATATGAGAAGAGTGCCGCTTGATTAGAACCATCGGAGGTGGTATGGGCAAATCGGAACCATCAACAGGTAGAGATGGAATGATCTCGGAAGGCGCATCCTTCTCCTTCTTTGGAGCGGGCTTTTTGAGCTCCCGATCCGCAAGGAATTCAAGACTGTCCAGCACACCTTCTCGGCGGAAGGATGGCTTGTAAATTTCCGGCAACTTGGTCAAGAGCAACTCGATCAGCATCTCCGCGGAGACCACGAGACTGGTCTGGTCATTCGAAGATATGATGGAGCCTATGAAACTGGCAACGGGCACATACTGTGGTCAGACTGTTAGCACGTGGACCAGATGTACAACAGGCCCACTTACGCGCAGAATGTTGGTCAATTCATCGCCACTCAAGAACGAGATAGCCTTGAGGATGCTCGCCATGGTCTTGTTGCGTAAGCTCATGGCAACACTTGCAGCGTACACGTCAACTAGAATTGGCAGCAAGAGTCGCATGAAGCGCATGACAACCTCCTCGTTCGCCCGCAGGATGTCAGACCGGGTTGGCGGGGCATCAGGATCCTCCTTTATTGACGGTGTAGTCGAACGAGGGGCGAGCTCTTCATCAATGGGCATGCTGAAGAGACTGTCATCTTGTGGGCCGAGGGAGGGAGAAGCCGAGGAGCCACTTTGAGCATGGACTTGAGCAGCGCGAGCCGCAGCTCGCTCTGACTTGCGTTTTGCCTTCAGCGTCTTGCTTAGCGCCTTCTCAGTATACTGCTTTGCGTCGAAGACACCGTCCTTGGGAAGCGGGGGCATAAGCTCGCACACCAATCCAAGAGCCTCTTCAATCTGCTCGCGCGGTTTGTGAGCCAGATTCTCCATGATAGCCATATCCGCAAAACCACCGCCGAGACCCTGGCCACCCTCGCCCTGGCCTTGCTCCTCCCCGTCTTCACACGCGGGAGGCAGAACACCCGTAAGGATCTGGTACAGCGTGTCCGTAATCCCGCCCTCAAGCAATGAAAGCGTAACCTTGGGGCTAGTTTTAGCTGAAGACGCCAGCGAGCGAAGTAGTTGCGCATAAGAGGTTGAGGAGATGAGGGGAGAACCACCAGAAGGGTGAAGCAGGGTATTGATGGATGTGACGAGATCGGCGTCGACGATGCCTTCCAACAGATCCGGACGATTCTTGTAAGAATCCAAGATCCGGGTAACGCATAGGCAGGCAGATTCCACCAGACGCTGGTCGGAATAGGCGAGCACATTCCTGATGATCGGGAAAACTTCCTTGACCATGGGCGCGTTCTCGGCAGAAAGGCCACGACAACAATTGGCAGCAGCGGACAGCGCGGTACGTTGGACGTTAGTCGAGAAGAAATCGAGGTACGTCAACAGGGCCGAAAGCCCACCATTCCGAGCGACAGCGGAAGGGAATTCCTGGGAGATCTTTTCCAACGTCTAAAAATATTATGTTAGTCACTAGAACTTGTTTGCGTTGAGGTGCATGCGTACTGTCAGGGTCTGCTCAGCCAGGTCGATGTACTCGATCTGCACCAGCTTGCTGGTAAGGACGGGCACTGCGCCATGATAGACGACCGTGTGGGCGCAACCGGGAAGCGCCTCCAACAGATTTGCTAGACACCGGCAGGCCAGCACCTGAGCCTCAATGTCCAGTCCATCCATGAGTGTGCCTCCGGTGCTGAGAGCCATGGCCGCTCGTATCTGAGCGTCCTCGTCATCATAATCGCCGAAGGCAAAAGCGTCCATGGCTCCTCCGCCGGCGCCAGCGCCAGCACCCTCATTGGCGGTCTGAGGCACTGCGACGTGTCCACCAGCACCAGCACCGCGCTCTTCTTCGTCATCCTTATGCTCGTTGCCGTCGCCGTCTCCTTCGCCGTCCTCATCGTCCTCGTCCTCAGGCATACCAGTCCCGCCCATGACCTTGAGGAGCTCGGTGACAAAGCTCTCGATGGGGAAGTGGCCGGCGAGAGTGTCCTCGGTGCTCATACTCAGAAGCTCGCTGAGCTCTTGAAGCGCCATCAAACGTTGCGTCGCATTGCCCTGCTGCTTGAGGTTACTGAGGATTCCCTTGAAACGGGATGACAGCCCAAGCATATATCCACCGAGGCTGCGATAGTCACCCCCGAACAGGGCTGCAGCAGCATCTTCGAAGGCGGTGAGGCGGGTGGCAGTGGTGGTGGCAGGAGCGGTCGTGCGTGCTGCAGTATTTGTCGGCGCCGGCTTTTCGCCTTCCTCGTCTTCGTCGGACTTCTCGGAATCGGAACCGCTTCCTTCTTCTTCTTCTTCTTCTTCGTGGTTATGCTCATGCTCGTTCTCATGCTCGATGTCCTCCTGCTCGTCGCCGGAGGCAACACTGCTTGATCCAGACGGTCCGCGCATCATCACGTCGCCATCGTCGTCCATAGATTGCGAAGCTGGACGCCGTCAGTAAATCGATTATACCAAGACGGGAGTGTATGCGTACCAATCTCCTTTGCCTTCCCCTTTGACGCAGCAGGCTCTTTCCCCTTAGCCGAAGCCCTAAGATCCCGGTCTCAGCACACGTACATCTGACTCAGACGGCGAGGGCGCTTACCTGGTCTTCTTCGGCATAGCGACAGATTCCTCCTTAACTTTCTTCCCCTGTGCGGCTATAGCACGCGCCGGAGTTGAAGTGGGTCGAACGTTGTTAGTCGTGCGCCGACGTTTGACGGTCGGACGATCCTCTGCCTCCGACGAGCTTGAGGCGGCTGGGGCACGCTTCTTCCCCTTCCGATCGGCAGTCGGCTCGTTGATGACGATACCGCGCGAGGTAGCAGGGGTGTGCTTGAATCTACCCATGTCAAGGGGAGAGGAAGGAATCAGTCAGTACTATACGTGGTGAAAGGAGGGAAGGAAACGTATGGCTGCGCCACTGGGCTCGAATGCGACAGGAGCGTGACGAGCGATGTGATTACCAAAGGAATGACTGATCGGGCAATAAAGGAGGCAATAAAGGCCAGTCGAAAGAGCGCCCCGTAATGCAAGAAATAAGAGCGCAGGCTCACCGTTTGTTGGGTTTCGCTAGTTCGGGAGACGCTGCTCGCTTCTTTCCTTTGTCCCTGGCGACTGCGACGACGGACGAGGAAGGGGATGCTGCGTGATGCGATGGCACTTGGCGCTGCTCCGCTGCCGCGGACGCTCTGGTACGCCTGCGAGCTAGGGTCGCTCCGGTGGAGGATACGGACGCTGGGAGGGGTTCGGGAATGAGTGTTGAGCTCGTGGCTTCAATGGTCTTGACGGCGTTGCGAACACGACCGGCGCGAGTGGGACGCCCGGCGTGCGTGACTGCTTGGGGTGTGGAAGTCGAGGCGGATGCGGTATGTGTCTGAATTCTGTTGTCGGTCTCGGTCGTCTCTTGGTTGCGGTCAGGATCCATTAGAGTTGCACAGTGGACATAGTTGGAAGAGAAAGAGAGAAAGGAGACTTCGATGGCTGGGAGGTCGCCATCTACTGTGAAGTGATCGCACTCGCACCCTCACTGGCCATGTAATGGTCCCGCTACCCCCTCGGAAGTATTACGTGGTCGGCGTGGCCAAGGACAGTCCCTTATCCTGGCCTCACTGTGACCTCGCCTCCGCCAGCGCGGTCCTTTCGTCGTTACCGGAATCCATCGTCGACGCTCCAAGGAACCACTTGTCTCTCGAGCTTCATATCTCTGATATTTAACCAATTGCGGCTGCCATAGAGATTAGTGGGTTGGATCACTCGCGCTCGGCGGGCTCGGGCCACGCTTTACGCATGCCTGTGCGAAAAGCACGTGCCGGTTATGTGAGCATTTCAGGGCACTTCTAGCCCAAACACAAAACAGGAATGTTCCCCGCGTTTTCTGGAGAGGATTATCCAATGAAGCCCGGCAACGCCGTTTGATTATCTAATATCCGGTCACATCGACCATGCACGAAGCGGAAGATATGCGCAGTCCGTCAGATTCGCTTACCACCAAGGTGCTCGGTACGACTGCAGCACATGATCCGGCCATTGTACTACCCGCGCTCGTCATTCACTGGACATACGGGAATGTGAATGCCTACGCCTGGGCGTCCGTATGCCATCTCTGTCCCGGACAACCCGCCGGTGATCCTTCAAAGAACTCCGGAGGTGCCCGACCGCGCCGCGCTTTCCCGGCTCGTGCGTTTGTCGGAATAGAATCGGGGGACCAGCCTGCATGGGCGCTTGAGGGTTCGGCTGGCTGGCAATTCTGTTCAAGCCGAGCTGCACAGCACACCGAAGGACAGCGATGGGTTACTTTCCGCGGTGGTCCGATCATTATCCATCGTGACGCGTCGTGGAAACTGGCCCAATGTTGCCAGGTCTCCTTACATGGGAATTGGAATCCGCCGTGCACGGTCAAAAACTGCTAAAATCTCTCGGCGTGTGCATACACATACCGACCCTTTCTCAAGCTCCGGTCTACGTAAGACAGTGATGTTTCAGGAACAAATGCGGTTGCTGCAGGATTCGGGAAACGACCAGTAAGTACACCAGCCCAGGATGCGCCGATGTCCTTGTGACTTGACATCGATGGGTCGGCATGGAATACGATAAGACAAAATCTATTGGAATACAGAAGTAATAGAAGTCAGGAAACGAAGTCGCTGCCGTAGTCGCACGTTGCACTTGGACAGGAGTAAACGACAGAAATGGCGATGCCCCTTGGCTGAGAGGAAGTCGGGCTGTGGCACCAGTGTCGTGAGCTCCTCCGCACAGGTTGAACGAGGCCGGCAGACAGTCAGGATTTGTCAGTCTTTCCCTTGGAGCCGCGTCTGCCATCTATTCCAGTGAATACGCACGTCTGACCAAGAAAGGATATGAGTGAGAAGGGAGCATGACCAGAAAGATTAGCCTACCGCTTTATTCAGCTCCGCCTCGTTGCCTCTGCTCCCTGCCTTGATACAGCGATCGCATTGCGCGCCGAAGGTCCTGATACATTTTTTCTTCCTGCATTGCCGGTGGTTAACCCATCGCCCACGTGGCAAGCGAAATGTAGCTCACATCCGACGGCATCGTTCACAGGCCTCAGAGGCGTTGCTGCGACGTGACTCTCGAGCGTTCATCATGTGAGCTCGAGCACGGTTATTTGCAGGGAAGCTTGATATGCCGTGCCACGGCTGCGACCCCTTTATATAAGTGAACGTTAGCCCCAGGAAGAGGCTATGTTCTTTCCTCGCACCTCATGGAGCCCACCCCTTCGGAACAAATAAGAGTTTGTGAGTGGTTCAATGGCCCGTTTCCCGTGAATCCGACAAGGTGTTTGTAATATGTGCGATCATTCCCGGTTCACTGCTGCGGACCTGTTGATGTTACGTTTCGATTCCGTGATCCGACGGATCGGCGGCGCAGAAGGGACCATAGGCAAGGTCAGCATTAGACCACGTTCGGGAACGGAACTACACACCACCCTTCTGAGATTGGGGGAGGTTTATACATAGAACGCGCCGAGGTGGCTCTTTTGGCAGCGACATGGGTGCCTGCCGGCCAGGGTAATGACCTTCATAGTTGCTCCACAACATGGAGCGGAAACGGGGAAAATCAGGGGTCCTGAAGATATAATCGAGCCGGGAGACCCTTGTGATCATCTTGTGAGCTGGGCGGGGGTTTTGCTGTTGGCTTCTAGCCGGAGCTATGGACGTGGCGAAGAGCTGTCCACCGTCCACCAGTTTAACATGTTGTCCATACATGAACATGACTGGATTCCGACCTAGTATCCCTTACCAACTCGAGAGCGGTGAAGGATCAAGCTGTGCTTATCTTGCTAGCCTGTGACCATCTGCCACCATTAGGAGCCGCGCTGTAAGTTGCGGTTCGTTGCGCATCCGGCTACTCCTGGAGTCCACGTCTGCAGAACGGCCACAGGGAAGCGCAGGTGGCTGTGGTTCCAAAAAGCACCTATACAGAGTGCGCTGATAAGGCCACAACGAGGCACAGTGCTGGTAGAGCGTGAAGGTTGAAGTATGCGGAGGAGGACTTCAAGAAGCCAGTCAGAGGCGGTCGGAAGCAAACCGTGAGAGAATTGAGGGCGAGCAAACTAACCCTGACAAGCCACAATCAGGGGGCGTAAGTTCATCATAATGCCGAGGAGCCGAGAGACCAGAAGAGAGATGAGGACACAACGCCTGGGGCAATGCAAACAGCTTATGTGCTTTTGAAGAGGACCGGGGAGTGCCGCGTCGAAAAAACAGTGAGAACGAAACATCAGCAGCAGGAAAGGGTGCTGTCCCTCTGTGAGAGACAGTGGTTCATTATCTGCCATTCTTCCTGTTGTCTTTAAAATCCGATGTGCATGACGCTTAATCCTTTGACAGTTAATTTCCTCCTTTCTAACAGCACATCATCATGCGGCGCGCGTCTCGCGGAAAAGAAGAACATACAAGCCCCTGTCATACGCCTCTATGCGAAGGGAAGCCCGTGCGCCACGCCCCGGTGGAGCCGACACGTTTCACATCGCTTGACTCCGGCAGCGTCCTACTCTCAAAAGGGCTCAAATGCGATAGGGCTTCCTCGAGGCAAACAAGCCAAAGCTAATTGCCGTTTGCAAGCATCAAGGAACAGACCTTTGGACCGCTCCCAAATGGGATGCCAGGCATGCGGGAGCCAATCTCTGGCAGCAGTTGGAGATACAATTGGTAAGCCATGCGCTGGGTAAACAACAAGTCTATGCGCCCCTAATAAGCCTTGACAGCTCTAGGACGGATAGATACAAATAACACAGGGGATCCGCATGAGAACTCTGCATACCCACAGAACGGTGGATATTACGACTGCCAGGGTGGCTACATGCCCTGCATAGTCATATAAGGCTTGGGTTGACCCGGAGATTCTAACAGTGTACTCACTTGGCACCATCAACTCGCTGGTTGCTCACTTTTGCAACCACGGCACTTCCTACCATCGACCCCATCAAATATACAGTCGCTCTACAAAAATTGCCTCTCAGACAAGGTACGGCGCAGAAAAAGGGCACCGTCTGACGCCTGCTTTGTCACAGGCTTCGCAGCCTGCGTCAGTTTTAACGCATTTCCTTTTCCTATGGATGCTGGTCAGTAGACAAGCATTTCAGCTGCATAAATGTACATACAGCCTGCGACAGCGCGTGCAAGCGGCCGATGCATGCGGTCCGCCATTGATGCTTCGCTTTTCCATGAGATCACTGAGACGTGAAGAATAGACAAATTGGTAGCTTGGTTGGCTGGTGGGAAACTTGATGTGGGATGCGAAACGGTCTTTATAGGCAGGGCCTGAACCGCACCCCCCTCAGAATCCACAACCGCGCGTGCACACGTAGGAACAGCGGCATTCATCGGATGATCGCCCGCGCAGGAAGCAACAAGCGGAGCACAGCACAGTCGCAACGCAGATGCCGAGCGGCACTCACGATCTCCAGTCACACCCAAGCCGGCTCAGACTCCACAGAATCAACCACATCTGCCCTGGTTGCCTTTGTTCCGGTGCCCGTCAGACGAAAATATCATCTGTGTCCACATGTCGAACGCGGTGGAGGTAGCAGAACGCGAATAATCAGGCGTGCTATACAGGAAGTTGCCCGCGAGTCCGCGAACAAGCCACAGGGTACCTTGTGGTGTTAGTTCCACATATGTGGGTGTCGGTGTAGCGCCAGACGGTGCCTTGTGACGTAGCATTCAAAGAAGCAAGACAGCACAGAGACCGGGCATGCCCTTCGTGGAACGGGCAGTGTCGTTTTCTCCTTGTGGCACGGCCACCTTCCCCGCTCCCATGATCTCACACCAGATACAGACACAGTATGTGGAGATCATCAAGATTGAGAGAGAATAAAGACCAGCAGATAAGTAGCGCGAGCCGATATCTCAGACCCTGACGTCGATCCAAGTCCGTAGGATGTGAACACAGATGCACCATCAGTGGCAGCAAAGAATCGACTATTTTGGTTCGAACGGCCCCTGGGAAGTCATCATTGACCCTGATAGGTGGCAACATCACCATAGTCGAAGAGAGCACAACATCCACCGAGTTTGAAGGTGGACCAATGAGAGCTTGTCGGTTAGCCAATCTTGCGTGGATCGGACTAGACGCCTGCCGACGCCCACAACCCGGCCCTCAACTGTTGATGCTGAGAGTCAGGGTCGGAACGCATCCACATTTACATGAGGTTTCGCAAGCTCGCCCGGCATTACCATAGTCCAGTTGATAGATGAAACCAAGCCATGTGCAGTGCATGTAGCTGGCACGGTCATAAAGACCAACGGTCAAAAAATGGGGCGGAAGCAACTGATTTGTGATGGTTTGCGAGAGGGTCCGACGATCGGGGCGTTTATCTCACGCCTTTTTTGGTCGCCCGATCCAGTGCCGGTCATCGCAGGTCTTCCCAACCTGTTCGATGAGGAAGCCCCTCCGTGCCACTCAGGGGAACGTTCTCAATGCGTACCACCAAGTCTCAACTGCTGCACACATATGAAACGTTGGTTTACGAGCTGGTGCTTTGTCATGCAGTCCTTTTTGATGATCAACGATACCGTCGGCTGTCTACGGCAAGCCCGGTCATTCGAGGACAACGGTCCCGCCCCTGCCCGTATGATGACGGGAAACTGAGAAAACAGTGTGAGCTGGGTCGACGTGCTTCCGCGCCCTCAGGTACTTCGTCCTCTTACTTTCTGGCGTCTTCTGCACCCTTAGCGAACTCATGGCCTGGAGACACCTTCTCTCCCCTGCATCTACACGAGTCCTACATTAGGAGGCGCTCTGACATCCATTTAAGAGGGTCGTGCTTGCTGCAATACAAGAATGCTATGCGTGCCTTTCAATGGGTAACTTTGGGATTGACCCACAAGGCAGAGATAATTCGCGACGCAGAAGCTCAGGCGCTTATTCGGTTAGGTCATGAAATGCTCTGCGGTGATTGGATCGGATTGTGCCAGAGGTGGTGTATGACGTACAACCTGTCAACAGCCTTGATGGGCTTCGCAGCGGAGATCATCCACATCTGGTACTAAGGGGCCGGCGTCTTGGCGCATGTTCGGCCTTCTGTGACAGACATTCACCATTCTTCTCGGCTCCTTAGTAACGCCGAATAGAGTTGAAACACCTCGTGGCTGGAACAGAACTCGATGGTGCAACGCCGAATCCTGCTTTGATTGTGCGCCGTATATGAGCAAATACGGTACAGTTTCCCATGCGCCCGTTCTCAATGTAGCCAGACTGGACTACATCTGAGGTGCTTCTTGATGTGGCACCCAAGATAACAGCCACTTGTCATTTGAGGAAAGCAGAATGGCCGTGTCTTCATAGGAATTTGTTCCTTCGGCAGCGCGATTCTGCGCCAGCGATAGCCACGACAAAATCGGACAGCGGGCTGATTTCAGACGCCACCTTCAGAGTCTTTGTTTTTACAACCGTTGCTGATGAAGAACGGGGCAACACATGCGTGCTGCGGGTCGTGCGAATTTCGATTGCCCGGATAGGAACGAGCAGCCACGTCTTGATGGTAAGTGGGTTGTTGATTGAAGAGACAAGACTATTACGTGATCCTCCACTTTCTTCTGCTGTTTACCCCTGGCGGAAAGATGCGCCGAGACGCGCCGAATCCCACATCGGGAAGCAGGGCCCGCGTCCACCTCGACAGACAGCTTCTGCCTGTATCCTCCGTCCTATGTCCTCGGACGCTGCATCCCTCGCCTTCGACGCCTCCATCATTGCCGGCCAGTGCGCTGCTGGCGCGGAGCGTTACTGTAGCAAGATGACGGAAGATTGCATATACGCTCCGTAATCATTCGCTATCACGCTGCTCGCGCCTCCCATTATCGACAACGCAGATGATCATGATGGACTCGGAGATGACCCTGACTACTCCTGCCCTTGGAGGTGCTCACGAACAGCGAATGCCGTATGCTGAAGGATCTGTGGAGTCTCCTACGCCTCTTTCTGTAGATGCGGTCGAGAAGCAGCAAGCCCTCGCCGCGAGTGCGTCACAGGCACCTCCCGAACATGTGTATCCAGAGGGTAGTCTGCGAGGATGGCTCTCAGGTGCGCCCAAGCCTTTGTATGCATTGAGAACTGAGCCTTACCTCTCCATGCTCAGTGGCCGGTGCCTGGCTCTGTCTTGTCTGTACGTTCGGCTATACGAACGCGTTCGGCGTGTACCAGTCGTACTATGTGCAAACCATGCTTCCTTCCTCGTCAACGTCAGCGATCTCTTGGATCGGCTCGCTCCAGCTCTTCTTCCTCTTCGCAATGGGTCTTCCTACAGGCAGGCTATTCGATGCAGGATACTTCAGGCATATGATGTTTGCTGGGATGGTCATCATGGTTGGCAGCTTGTTCGCGCAGAGCGCCGCGCAACACGATCAGTACTACCAGGTGTGCACATAGCTGTATTTTTCATTAAGTATTCAATCATTAATTCCCCGTGCGTGTTTTCCTAGGTCTTCTTGAGTCAAGCTGTCGGTCAGGGCATTGGAGGAGGTCTACTATACCTCCCGGCAATCAGCATCGTATCACATTACTTCCAGAAACGTCGCGCCCTTGCAATTGGCATAGTACAGTCGGGTTCCTCCACAGGAGGCGTCGTGTTTCCGAGTAAGCATACTCTCTTCCGGGTTTGATATGGTCTCATGACAGGCACAGTCCTCCTTAACAACCTCTTCGTGAACGTGGGCTATGTCTGGGCGGTCCGCATCACGGGTTTCATCATGCTCGGGCTTCTAGCGGCAGCTAATATTCTTGCTGCGCCACGACTGGCTCCCAAGAAGGATCATCCGAAACCTGATCTGCGACGCTTTTGCACGGATCCGCCGTACATTAGCGCAGTATTAGGCATGTTCCTAGTCTGGTGGGGCCTATGTATGTCGTGCAGCTCCTTCCGATTGTGGTTTGTTGCTGAACGGTGTTATCATAGTCTATCCATGTGTGTCCTGGTCCCAAGATCCTCTTGATCCTCTGTTGAACTTTTGCGACAGTCTTCTACATCCAGCTCTTTGCTTCCAGCCACGGTCTGTCAGATAGCTATGCCTTCTACACCGTACGTTCGCTTATCCGATGACGTCCGGCGCCCGAGTAATTCAGGGGTTATAGATCGCCATCATCAATGCAGCGTCTATGCTTGGCCGGTAGGTGGTGCTCCGTATACCCGAGGTTTTAGATCTGACGCCCAATCTAGCACACTGCCGAACTTCTTTGCAGACAAGACAGGCATCATGCCCCTTCTCGTTCCGTCTACCGCCGTGTCCGGTATTGTCTTGCTCATCTTGATTGCGTGCACGAGTATGAGCGGCGTAACAGTCTTCTGCGTGCTGTATGTTCTCTTTTGTGCCTGTAGCGTGAGATATATGTCTGATTAGCCCTTCAGGTTCGGTCTCTTCTCTGGTGCCTGTACGGGTATCGCTGCTTCGCTCGGGAACATTGGCTAACTCATTCGACTAGTCATCAGCCTCATGGCGCCAATGTTTGCTATCATGTCGGACCATGTCTTCGAAATTGGCATCCGCTTCGGGTTCGCCATCTTCATCATGGCCTTCGCTGGGCTTACGGGCACACCGATTACGGGCGCGCTCGTGGGCAACAGTCCCCCATATACGTGGTACAAACCCTGTGTTTTCGCGGGTGTGAGTACTGTCACGACCGATCTAGGTATAACGTCTGACCGTGGAACTAGGTCTCTATGCTCGGCGGAACAGCGTTAGTCACGTTCTCATGGGTGACCTTGGGTCGCAGGAAAGGTCATATGATGGTATAGTAACGGCTCGCACCATAATAGATGAAAATGACACCTCGTATTGCGGATGTGCACCACGCAGCAGAAGGGATTGTATGACCGCAATGCACATTCAGACATTGAGTATTACTATCGAAACGGTTGGCAAGGAGGTCGGACTTTATGCTTGACGGAAACGAAACGAAAGGCGACGAAGCATCTGTCCGACAATGCGTACAATGTGACGGCCGCAAGACATGTGATAACCCCGCCTGATGGTGTGCCGCCGGTCATACTAATCCGGGCCGCAAAGCAACTTATCTCCGGAGCGTACAGTCGCCCAGTTCGCCAGGCGGCTTTGAGTTCGCGCACTTTAGGACGTATGTAATAAAGCAGGCGAGTTTCGATATGCATTCAAAGTTATCAAGAAGCTCAGCATCGTTTATACAGCGGTGAAGGCGCATTCTAGACTTCGAGCTTGCAAATAAATATCGTTACGGGAGACGGGAATTTGCCAGCGGATTGCGAAGAGATCAGAAATTGGCGGAGGTCTCGCTTGTCGTAGGTGAGTCACATTCAGGAGCCGTAGGCGTCAGGAACTCACTCGGCACAGCACCTGTGGAGGGTGAAACCGTCACGCCTTAGTGCTCCTTCCGTCCTCACCCCACTCGCAAGCCTCCTGGTCCGTTTCTATCAACTCGAATACACACCAACAGTACTTGGCAACCTACCCCTTTCCCCTCACAGGATTTGCATGTGCCTGCAGTACTGCCCGCCTCGCACTTCTTCTTGCTGAGCAACGTGTCAGGCAATACAGGAATCTGTCTGGAGATAGCATGCTCACGACTTGCGACACCCATTGCAAGCCTTAGAAGCGTGTCCCCCGTGTTGAGTATAGTCGATATCAGCCATGTGGTTGAAGAGAGCGGCAAGGCGGCGAATGTGCAGTGGCAACGGCGGAAGGCACAGAAATTGGTGAAGACCTTGAGTGCTGACGATAGAGAGCGCAAAATGTGGCCCCATTATATGCTTCTAGAGAGCATTCTCCGACACATAATCGCTCAGCTCGTGGGTACAGTGTGATCTCCTTCAGTAATGTACCCACACCCCATAAGACACTCAGCTGTTGATGCGCCCGTTGTTTGCGGCTTTGAAGGTCGAGTCTGTCACGGTCTTGCCCATTGTGTGAACAAACGCCCAGTATCCAGGGAGTAACAGAGGGGCCCATGTATGCGTCGCCGGGGCGGTACGCACGTCCTATCGAGAACGGAGCATCCACTTGTGTCGATCATCATGAATGTGTCGATCATCATGGACATGTCGCAGCGCGCAGTCCACGTGAAGTAATTCCTTGCAACCAGTCACTCTATCATGACTTCGCCTTCCAATCGGCGGCGGCATTAGTGGTGATACTCAAAGACAGCTCCGCCTGCTGATGAGTCGCGTGTCTGACGGGATTGAAGGAACGATCGCCAAATGTATTCCCACGAGGGCAAGCCAGACTTCTGTGAGTTACAGCGCAAATAGCGTGACGCACATGAATTGGCAACTCTCCTATCGAGCTATTTGTTGAACAGACATTTCCGGAGAGCGTCAAACGTATGATGTGTCGCTTCATCTCATGGAACCGAGTGGGGACACCGATAACGTGATGGATAGACCATGCCAGATCAACGCCATTTCCCGTTTCGAATGCCATCAACAGCTCCTTTTCACAGTCGTCGAGAAGAGGATCTCGGGAATATATCTGGCACGTCGAGCCGTGAAGCGACGGGCTACGTAGGCGTGATACGCGTCGGATAGGATAACGCCCGCGTCAGCCGACGCGCGACCGGCCTGCGGCGCAACAACGGACAAAGACGACTTCAAATCCTTTCCAGATTTGGAAAGATCCGCATATCGGAGATGCCTACTTGCTTTGCCAGGAGTCAGAAAGTAGAAAGGGAGCTCTCACAGCAGTCGGACTATCAAGCGGTGGACCGTCCTGTTGCTTGACAACGAGTTTTCAAGCATCAAAGATGGCAGTTCATCCGAACCACAATATCAGTGATTGGAAGAAGGAAGGCAGACAGCAAGAGGCCGCAAGACTTCGTAGAGACACCCAGCACGAAGAAATGAAGTAAATCTGCGCGATCGTATCAGGATTCTTCCGGAAGCAAATCCGATTATGCGACCGCTTGTGGGCAGGCGATCGGCTCATGAAGTCCTCCGGTGGATGACGTCTACATAGTCCCGGTCTATCTACGAGCGCCTACCTGCCTATTCAAGCACATTGTAACCATCTTTTTCGGTACCCATTCGATATTCGTCAACGTTCCTCTCATTGGACGCACTGAGTAGAGCTTGATCGGTACTGTCCTCGCTTGGGCGGAAAGGAAGCTGGTCGTCGGCTGAATCGCATCTCTGCAAGTACGCCCGGATGCTGTCACGCGGCATTTCCGAGAAGCCGAGAAGCCCCCGCGACACGAACGGGAACGACATATATGGAGGCCCTGGTCGTCGGCTATATAATGGCGCATGATGCGCTGTTCTCTACCCTAGATGACACAATGCACCCGGCCGGATTCCCATGAGCGTTTACACCCCCTATGTCGTTGGGATAGAGACCAAAGGCTTTATCGCTTCATGTACTTGCCACCGCTGAGAATTTGACGCATGAGGTTCTGCGGATGTCAGGCCCCGAGGAACTGGGGGGTTTGGGGGAAATGGACATTTGATTACAAGTGTCGTGCGTAGAAGTGGGGCTATTCCAACGCAACTTTCACTGCTGCGTCTAATGTGTGTGCTGTGTAATTAACCATACAGTCATTCCGATCCCCAGTCCATGATATGCTAATAGCCTAAACCAGCCGTTTAACCGGCTTCAGCTATGCGGGACAAAGAACACGTCCGTCTACACAGAATGCACTCTACTGACGGCTCGCAATCGGTCGCACTGCCATTTCGACTCAAGCTTTCAACAATAGCGACTCGAACAAAATTAACAATCTAGGTCTTTGGGCTAGGGCTCAGGTTTACGGATTTCTTATTCGCGTGGACGAATGGCGCAACAACACATAGCCTGCTGGGTACGTACCCTGGCGGCTCGAGTCAATGCTGATGTTGTGGACGCAACGAGGGGACCAGACGATCTTCAGTCAAGGGAGCGTGACGTCTAGCATTGTCTAGATAGAACATTTACGAAGATGACTAGACAATGAATTGGATATTGTGTGGACCATCCATCTTGGGACTGTTCGCTTCAGACTCTCTCCACGCGCCTCGTTCTCAACCACGGATTGCGGATCAACGTTCCTCTCCACATTTATTCCTGCTCTTCACTTCCAATGTGCTCCCTCAGACCATTCTCATGGAACATGCTTGAGACAGCAACAAACGCCAAAATGAGGTTGACGTTGTATCCTTGTGGGGCAGCTAGCAGCTGAGGCGTCGCACCGGCCACGGTGGTCGGTGTCGCCGAGGATTGCTGACTTTGGGATGCTGGGGTCTTGCGCCGTCCGTCCATCCCACTGAAATCGCATATTTCCTGCTCATGAATTAGCTCTCGTGTAGTTCCAGAAGGTGTGGTGCTCTGCGTACACTCGTTTCAATGCATTTCTCGCAGCTCTCCTGACCATCCAATTTCTCGCATCGCTTGTGCCTGGAGCAGATTAGAGGTCGGTTTGCGAACAGTTCTGTTAGTAGCAAGAACGCACTTCTGGCGACAGCCGCGGCATGCTTTCGTTGCGTGGGTGACGTTCCGACGGCCCTGAGCGTGTCCTCCCCCCTCACCAGCGCCTTGATGACAACCGGTATCGCGTTGAGATTGAAGTTCGGACATATTTTTGAGCAGATAAGTATGGTGGATAGACGGTGACGCTTGTGGCTGAACGAGAGATGTTCTACGAGTGGTGGTCAACGTGGGAGCTCTACGCTAGCGGTCCTTCCCTATATATGTGAGACCAACCATAAGGGAGGTGGGGTGCAGAGAAAAGTGTGCGTTCCTGTCTGAGCATCGTCCACCCGCGCGGGAGATCCCGCTTTTCGATTTATTGGGGTAGGCACCCGTGTGGTTCTCAAGTTGCTGTGGAGACCAGGTTCTGAGGCGGAGGATGCCGACTGCAGAGACCGTAGACCGTCTTGTGACTTGTCTTGGAGTGTGGTTTGAATACGATCGGGGACGAGTCTGCATGATGAGACGATGGAGGAGCTGAAAAGAAGAGGAGAAGAACTGCTCCGGAGTCCAATATTTTGCTTGAGAACACATAGTCCCGCGGAGACCTGAGCCGGCGTCGCCCACCACTGGCAGACCCAAAGGCAAGAGATAAGCAAACCCGCTTTGAGTCCGAGTTGATTGTTGGGTTGAATTAGGGGTTTGTGGGGTGAAATCGCCGATATCCCGAACGCGACAAGGTGACTTTGGGGCACGTTGGCATTCCCATGAAGGAATCCCCATCGCTGTACTGAAAGGCGTACTTCTCGAATTCCTTTGTTCCCGCCCCAGCGGCTCCCCTGAAACGTTCTGACCGCAGGGTTTTAGCACCCGGGTAACCAAGACGAAAGTTATTGACGATGCTTGTTGATTGCCTTGAACCAGTGCGCCCGTCCTCGGGGTGTGCCGAGTCGCTCGTTGCACTGGATCATGTCGGGCTCATTTCATATACAAGCTCATTGTCAAATGTTATTGTGCCGTTGCCTTGCTGGTACTAAGGGCGGAGGGCCACGACGTCAGCGTAAGCGAAGGTAACGGGCAAGGGGCGGCTCGAGCCTGTCCAAAGCTGGAACCCTCACGACGTTAAGGGCGTTCAGCCGCTTCGAAAAGAATTGCAAACAATGGGCCCAGTATCGGAGATCGGGGGACGTCGTCGTAGCCCATTCGGCAACTTGCGAATCCGTCAGCAGACAGAAGTTCTAGAACCGGCATAACAATGTCCAATATGGCGGTGCACTTTCGTCTTTAATGTCGAATCCGAGACCCTTACCAGACGACAACAGAAGATAGCCGTGGTGGTTGGAGGATTTGGTCACTTGTTCTTTGGAAGGGCGGAGAGTGCATTAGGGCAGGCCACTGGTCCGCCGCCCGAAAACAAGGGTCTCATCTTTTCAGGCAGCCATTCCTTGCTGCGTTGCCAGCCGACACATTTTTAGGCTTACTGCTTCTTCGTGTACCAACGCCAGCGGGCCCACGAGGCGCCCAAATTCGACCCTGTCATCTTAAGGAGCTCTCACGCTGGCGAGCTTCTTCAACGGCCCTGCTGGCCTCCACGGGACCCGGAATCTCCTGTGACTGTACGGGAAAACATTCGTGACCGTTCTTTGTCCAGGTGGCCGCCCATTCAGTCAGATACATCGTGCGACGTGCAGGAGCACAATTGGCGACCCTTGGATGATAATCAACACGTGTACGCCTTCGCCCGGCAGTGAGCTACGCTAAGGAAGCTTCCTCGTCGTGAACGCGAGCTGCTTTTTGGGGTCGAGGGCGAGAAAAACGAGGCTCGTCCCTGTGGAACGCTTGCCAAAATGAGCTATTGCAACGGGGTCGGCGGCACGAGGGATAGCCGTGTACAGCACAGGCGATTCGAACACGCGCGGGGCGATGCCTTCCTTTTGGAGTCTCCATCCGACCCTATGGCAACAGGCGCTGGAGGGGTAAACATGGCTTTCGTTATGACTTCAACGGCTACAATCATTGAAAACGCTGTAAGGAGGCATAATCAGCTAGGCGTAAAAGGAAGTGTTCATAGGATCCGGCTAGGAAAAATTGGGTATTCGTCTCCTCCGCTTCTCGCGCGCACCTCACGCCCTGGCGCTGCCCGCTTCTGGCTTCTTGCCATTCGCACCTGGACCCCTCGGATGACCCGGGTCCCAATGTCTTCTTTCTTCGCGCGGTAGGTTGGATGTCTATGGAATATTGGCACATAAGTGAGGGCGGATCGAGCGGGTGGCTACGCTGCGCCATCAATTCTTCTTTGCTGCTTCGCGAGCAGCCTTGATGAGCGGCGCGAGGGTACGGAGCGGTTCCGCGCGTTTGAAAAACGGATGCTGGCACCCAGTCAGCAAACATCTTCACGTTCATCCACACGAGCAAAACACGCTCACCTGCAGTAACTGCTGCGCGTCCGGTCGCCGATCAACATCGACATCCAGACACTTCGACATAAAGTCCTTGAAAGTGGTGCTCATAGCCTCCGGGTGCTGGAGCGTGGGCGTGCCGTTGGTTGCGATAAGGTACAACGCCTTTAGCGGATTCTGATTCAGGTACGGTGGCTCCCCATCTACCATTTCTGCGCGTGCGGGTCAGCCGATCCGAAGGAAGCGCAGAGAATCACAAACCTATTGCCATTATACCAAGGGACCAGATATCGACCTTTGGTCCGTACTCCTTCCGAGTCACGACTTCGGGCGCCATCCAATACGGCGTGCCGACCATCGTAGTGCGCTTGGCGTGCCCATCGGATATTTGGGCGCAGAAGCCAAAGTCGGCTAATTTTCGAGTCAGCAATCAGCCCTGTGAAGAAAGCAGGCCACACTCACTCAGCTTGATGTCGCCCATCAAGCTCAACAACACGTTGTCGCTCTTGATGTCGCGGTGGATGACGCCGTGGGCGTGGAGGTGCCTCAAGCCCTCGCACACCTCCCTGCTCACGGCAGAGATCTGGCCCTCGGTCATAATATTCGCTGTGACGACGTCGGTCAAGCTGCCGCCCTCCATGTATTCCATGACGACCCAGAGGTCGCCCTTGTGGAGGAACGAGTCTATAAAGTTGACGATATTGGGATGACGGCTCGAGCGCATGACGAGGATCTCGTTGATGATAAGGTCCTTCTTTGGCTGCTTCTCCAAGTTCATCTGCTTGATCGCAACGAGCAGGTTCGTCCCGACCTGGTAGGCGGTGTACACGCCTCCCGACGCACCCTGGCCAATCTTGACCAGATTCCGGTAGAGTTTGGTGGGGTCCGCGTCGGTGCAGATCGCCCGGAGACGCGCCTCGACCTCCTTGTCGTCCGCGGTCTTGGTGCCCTGCTTCCGCGGCTGCCTGGGGCGGGGCGTCGCTCCGGGGGCGTTTGAGCTCCCCGGCACCTTGTGCAATGCGGCGGCAGCAGCGGAGCCAGGTGGAGGTGGGGCAGGCCTGGATGCGTTCGGCAGGCCGAGGGGCCCACCAGGCGGCGGGCGGGGCGGCGCCCTATGCGGGCCGGTGGAGACCATATGCGGGAGTGTTGCGTGGGGCTGGATCGCCGGCGGCTGGACATGATGCGGGACGTTGGTGGGGCTGTGGTGGGACGTGGACAGCGAACGGTCGAGGCTGGGCGGGAGCGGCTGGGACGACGGCGGGATCTTGTTGTTATATGGCGGGGAGTGGGGGTGCGTCGCCGGCCCTCCTTGCGGACCCTGCTGTGGGGGAGGGGAGATCGGGCTCTGGTTCTGGTAGGTCGCCGGCATGGCGCTCGGTGGTGGACCATTGCCGGTGCCAGGGCGCGAGAGGGACGAGCCAAGGCGCTGGGCGGAAGGCTTCTTCTTGAGCAGGAGGGAGGGTGCACGGACGGGCTTTTCGGCATCTGCGGGCGGCGGGGGCGGGGGCGAGGGCTGCGCCTGGGCCTGTTGCGGCATTTGCGGGAAGGGCGGCTGGATGGGGGATGCACCGGGGGGCGTGCGATCGCCGCCCTTCCACTCCTCCTCGCCCTCCTCCTCGGGTCCGCGCCCATTGTCCACAATCTTCATCCACCCGTCGTCCGGTTTCTGCTGCGACTCCTGGTAGAACTTGACAATGTCCATCACCGTCTGCGGGTTCGCCTCCTGCTCGTGCTTGGATATGCCCGACTCTTGCAGGAGCAGCTGCCATTCCTTGGGAAGACCGATGAACTCCCCAGTGGAGGAGTTGAACCCGACGTGGGTGAGGTGGACAGGGTCGTATGGGGCAGAGATGCCCGGCCGCTGACTCGAGGACATGAATCCTGCGCGCATACATGAGCTCCACGCGTAAGCTAGCGACATTAAACGACCCACCATTCAAGAACGCGCCCAGGACGCCCTTCTTCGACTTGCCCAGCGTGTTGCTCCTCTGCCGGCCGAAGATCGGCTTCCTTTCACCGTCCGGCCTGTCCGCGGAGTCCGGGCCCATATAGTCGTCGTCCGCGTTGCCCACCATCGGGCTAGCGGGGAGCATGACCCCCGCGGGGCCCATATCGCTCGGCGAGCCCGAGAGGGATGGGGAGGGGAGAGGGATAGTGAGCTGTGGGCTGGCGTGCACCTGGGGCGACGCGAGCGTGCCCGGCACCGTTCCGTCCTCAAGCAGGTTGACGGTGTTCTGCCTGCTCGGCCTGGGCGGTGGTGCGCGATTTGACGAGGCCGACTGGGGCGAGAAAGGGCCGGAAGACAGGGGCGGCGTAGCGGTGATTGATGGGGAGGGGAGGAGGCCGTTGGCGGGCGTGCTGGGCGCGCTGAGGTTGATGGGCGCCAGGTCTAGCTTTGGTGGCGGCGGGGGTGGGGGTGGGGGACGGGAGGCGGTTGGTGGCGGGGCTGCGGACTGGCGCTCCCATTCGCGCCGAGGTGCGGACTGCGAGACGGAGCGGGAGACGCGCTGCTCGCCGTTGGTCCAGCCTGCCGGACCAGTCATCGGCGGCCCTGGGGGGGTGCCAGCGGGCGCGTCCGCGCTGGTGGGGAAAGCGCCGGGTGGGGGCTGCTGGCGGGACTTGGTCAGCCGCTTGCCGTTGCTAGCTGCGAGCTGCGAGTCGCGGTCGCGGTCGCGGTCGCGAGGGGACAGGGGTCCCGAGTTGGTCTGATAGTAGTGCATCGAGTGCTCGCGCTCGCGCCCGCCTGCGCTGGACACGCGGCGCATCTGGCCGTACTCCCTCTCGCGCGCCTCTCTCTCCCTGTCTCGATCGCGATCGCGGGTTGTGTCGACATCCGGGTAATCCTCGCTGGAGAATACGAGAGCTTCTAGGGACTTTGAGTTGGGGTCGAGCCGGTGGTACTCTATCGTCGTGGCCGTTGTGAGGGTGGACGACCTACGGTGGTCATAGTCAGCGCCGAGGGAGGTATAGGGGGAGTCGCCGTAGGGAGCGCGCGACGAGTTGGCGCGTCGGATGTGCGGGGAGGAGGGGGAGGCCATTGTGCTGGCTGCGTGGGTGAGCGGGGACGATGAGGGCGGTGTGGTGGACAGCGGTGAAGGGTGAGGATGACGGTGAGGGGCGTGGCCCGATAGGAAAGGGGGAAGCGGGGACAAGGGGACGGGACGAGGAAGACGGTGGGTGATGGGCAGGGGAATGCGCTGCTGTGAGCGGGGGCAGACACGAAAAGGGTGCAGGAGCGCGTTGGGTGTGCGACTGTGAGACCCCGGGTCACACTAACGACCGACCCTACAATGAGCACACTCCAAGGCCGCGATCCATCCCCCCGCCCGGCACCACGGCACGAACATGAGGCACCCACTGGCCCCGTACACGCCCGCGAATCCATTCACTCTTCTGTCACCCGTAATAAACAGGCCCGTTTCCCAGTCGCCTCATACAGTACGTTGGCTCAGGGAGCACCCCCTACTGTCCTGTAGCACTACTCTCGACACCTGCACTAGCGTGCAAAACTCTATGAAACCCGGCCCGTGTCCAGCCCAGAGCCAGCGCGTTCATATGCCAGCGTTCATAACCCCCCAGCTCGGCAGCACACGCGCATGTGCACGCAAACAGGGTCGCACGATAAATGCGGCAAGCGCACGGCCGCTCCGCAACCTGGTGAATGTTCCTCCTCTCTAAGAACCGGTGTCATGGCACGAGGCTGGTGTCGTGGTGCCCTGCGACTAGCCGTGAGCAACATGAAGGCGCAATGAGCTCGGAGACACGTAATGCAGCGCCGCACCTCATCATCCCTCCTCAGTCCCGGCGCGTTCCTCCCAACACATAAATACCCTCGCGGTCCAGCACGACAACACTGGATAAGCTCGCTCCCCACGCGTTGACCATCCGCGGGAACTCTTCCTCCTTGTGGGCGCTGTTCCCGGGGGTGTCAAGACGACTGACTGTGCCTGGCCCTGGCTCGCGCAACCCCTCCATGCGGCTTTCATGTACAGGACCGAAGGGCATTCATGCAAGGGAAAAGCCCGGGAGAATCAGGTTGCGCACAGCGATGCTTCAGCGTGGCTAACGAAATGCTTCTCATGCAGCCCGGGAGGCCCCGATGTGCCTGCTTCTCAGGCTGGTGGAGGAAGCTGCGCAACCAGCGTAGGATACCCTGATACCCTTACGGTGCCGTCCCCCGCCAATGGAATGAGACATGTTATGATTGCCTCATTAGGCTGGATTGCACAAAGCGCGAGTGTTGTGCACAAATTGTCGTTCCGTCGAAACGCGATCCGTCCATCGAGTCACTCAGGTGCGTTCACATCACCCCGCAAGCCTGCTAGAAAAAGTAACAGGAAAAGTGGCAAAGTAGATGGACGATAGTATTGACAGCTTGTTCCCATCGTACGGGCCGACCTTCGACACCACCAGTCGAGCCGATCTTGGGCGACGGATTTCCTCTCTCCCTCACCAAAACGGGTCAAGGCGCTCCCCTTGCCCCCTCTCGGTCGAGAAAAAGGCCGGCAAGAGCACCCCAAATATCAACCGGCGAGGTGATAACTTTCGTACCCTCCCCTGCCCCTCAGAACCGGCTTAAATGCAGTTTTCCTCCGGGGGACAGTGGCTATGCGCGCACGGGCCCCAATATCCTGGCCCATAAATCTGCTGCACCGCGCGGAAGGAGGGCCCTTGTCAGCTCTCGAACGATATCGAAGCCAGGATACTCCGGTCGTCAGACGTACTGTATGCTGATAATATGGTTCGAGTAGAGCGACCTTTGAGGCCACTGGCTGGGCATACCGCTGCTCTATTGTTTTCCCAAGGGATGAAGTGGTTAATCAGCGATTGGCACAACTGTTATGGCCTCCTGCAGCTCGCAATCAGGCTTGCGCGCTTTTGATTCGCTTTTCCTTTTCCTTCGCTTTGTTGGTCATTGTGTACTGTAGCATAGCTGCATTTGATATCATGTTGTTGCATGACACCGTTGTGGATCAGTGAGCCAAAAATCCACCTCACTATCGTCCGAATGAGGTAGTGGTCCCTGAGCAGGAAAAAATCGCCTCCGTCGCAAGTAGCTGAACAACTTCCCGCACTGTCAACCCGCGCACCGCGACTCCTTCCTTACCTCGCGAACTCAGATGGCCGCAGCGGTACTTGTCGCACTCCCTAGCAAGAGCGTGCTGGGAAAGCGCAAGGTAGCCCCGACGACGTTTCGAGTCGCGCTGCAGAAGATTGACGATTCTGAGACTGGGTCGGAAACTGAAGATCCCAACGATGGATTCGCATCTCAGTATTCAGACGATTCATCTGACGAAGACGATGAGGAGGACGCTTCTCAAACCGACTCCGACGCAGAAGTTCCCGTACGATCGAGCAACACTCCGGATCTGTCATTCTCGCGCTTACGAGTACAAGGCGGCGGGGCGACAACCGCTTCGTCCTCCCGCACTTCGCTCTTGTTGGTGAACGGCAAGCTGGTATCACGAGGAAAAGGACAGAGGACGAAGCGATACGCTTGCACATGGTCGGGGTGTGGGAAAGCGTACACCAAGCCGGTCAGGCTGGAGGAGCATGAGAGGACCCATACAGGAGACGTATGTCTTCCTCTTCGCCGTTCCCTGCCACTAGACTAATATGCGTGTAGCGACCATACAAATGCGACGAATGCGGACAGTCTTATATGCGCGACACCCATCTGGCCGCGCATATGCGGACGCACAAATCAGACTCAGAGAAGACGTTCGCATGCTCGGAGGGATCCTGCGGAAAGCGGTTCTGGACCTCCTCGCAGCTCAAGGCACACTTGGCGACGCACCGTGGCGATCGACCGTTCGCATGCGACCAGTGTGAGGAACGGTTCGTCAAGCATACACAGCTGCGCAGGCATGTGACGGTCGTGCATTGTCCGCCCGGGACGAAGGTGTTTCGGTGCGGACACGAGGGATGCGAGAAGAGCTTTGACCAGGGAGCAAAGCTGAGAGCGCATGAGAGGACGCATGAGCGTACGTCACTATTGCACTCTACAAGAGGCTCAGAGGCTGATGTTTATTTGCAGATCGGTATGCGTGCTCACATTCGTCATGTCTTACGCCAGCCCAATGTTTTGAGACCTGGTCTGCACTTCAGACGCACATCCGGGAAGTGCACCCTCCAGCGTGTCCTTACAAGATGTGCGCAGGCAAGGTATTCAAGTCCAAGGGCAGTTTGAAAGCGCATATCAAGATGCATGAGGAGGAAGAACATGACTTGGATGAGTCGGGTGAAGAGAGCGAGGCGGAACGTGTAGGCAAGAGGATGAGGAGGAAGAATGGCGGTGATTACAAGTGCAAGGAGCTGGGATGTGTCAAGTCTTTCCATGATGTACGTTCGTGCTTCATCCAGAATGTCCACATTGCTAATATCTCCTTGTAGAAAAGCGCTCTCAACAAGCACAAGCAGACCGCACACTTGGGCTTACGGCCATTCAAGTGCGATGCGCCAGGTTGCGATTATGTATGCGGATATAAACACGTCCTGCAACGGCATATGCAGCGACATCATCCCACCCCTGGCTCCGCGCCTGAGGTCGCCACCGTTGAATCACAGCCAGCTGTCAAGATCGAAGAAGTCGCGCTCGCGTTAACCGATCCTATCTCAATACCAGGAGGTGCCTCACAACGCGCCCAGTCTCCTCCACCGGAGGATGTGATCGCACTTCTTGCCGGATCAGTTCGACCTCCCGGGGAAGCCCGCCGCGTCCTACACTGCCCATTCCCAGACTTGCTGGAACAGCCGTACGATCCGGAAATTCGAGGTGCCTGTCGCTGGACGAGCGGAAGGGTGTACGACCTGTGGCGGCATCTGCGCAGCGCACATGCGTTCGACTGCGACAGGAAGGTGCTGGAGACGTGGGTCAAGGAGGGCGAGGAGTGATGCGTGTAGAGATTGCTTTGCCTCGGACAATGGCTTCCTAGATACCATCATTGCTAATTTTACCAAAGAACGGATCACAATGTGTGCGGTACTCTGTGCCAAAGATCCAGTGCATCGTTGAACAATGCTAGTGAGCCTAACTGACTCACTGGCTTTGCTCAGTAAAACGCTCCTTTCTGCACATGCTGGCAATGCCCCTCCAGACACG
Source organism: Calocera viscosa TUFC12733 (assembly GCA_001630345.1). Taxonomy (NCBI): domain Eukaryota; kingdom Fungi; phylum Basidiomycota; class Dacrymycetes; order Dacrymycetales; family Dacrymycetaceae; genus Calocera; species Calocera viscosa. Next base: position 1,063,926 of record KV417266.1, on the reverse strand, counting down.
CAGTCTCTTGACAGATGTTTGCGCAAGGCCTTGTGTTGAATGATGAGCTAGTTAGAGCATTTAGTGGGAAGGAGGATTCTGATTCAGTAACACATTGTGATCCCCTGGATTCTCCGAACAAACTGAGTCAAGAAGTCAACTGAAAACTGTAACAACAGAGTGTGATTGTTAAGAATAATACGTGCAACGATTCCGATCCCTTCACTACCGGCGTTCACTAATCAGCTTGGGACCATCACTGCTCATTGACGAAAACGGCAGCCATGCCCATCCCGCTGCCGATACACATGCTCGTGACGAAGATGCTCGCGCCAGTCCTCTTCGCCTCTGCAAACCCGGTCGCGATCTGCCTTGCGCCCGTCGCACCGAGCGGGTGGCCGATGGCGATCGCTCCTCCGCTGGGGTTGACCTTCTCGAACGGGATGCCGATGGTTTGGACGCTCATGACGGCCTGCGAGGCGAACGCCTCGTTGATCTCGTAGAAGTCGACGTCGTCCTTGCTGATACCGACCTTCTGCAGCACCTTGGGGATCGCGGCAGCAGGGCCAATGCCCATGATCCTGGGTGGGACGCCAACAGCGACGGCAGCGACGAACTTGCCGATGATGGGTAGACCGAGCTTCGTTGCGACCGAGCGGCGGGCGAGAAGCACAGCAGCGGCACCGTCCGAGATCTGGGAGGCGTTGCCAGCGTGCGTGCTACCGTCCTTGGAGAAAGCAGGCTTGAGCTTGGCAAGTGACTCAGCGGTGACACCCGCGCGGATGCCGTCGTCCGCCTCGACGAGCATGATCTTCTCCTCCTCGGTCTTGGGGTCGATCCACTTCACTTGCAAGGGCACGATCTCCTCTCGGAACTTGCCTGCCTGCTGAGCTGCAGCGGCCTTCTGATACGAGGCGGCAGCGAAGGCATCCTGCGCTGTGCGTGAGATGTTGAATTCCTTAGCGACGTTCTCAGACGTGATGCCCATGGGAAGTAGACAGTCGGCGGCTTCTTGGTTGGACAGGACGGCCTCGGACCACTCGGTCGGCATTGACTGCGGACCATAGCCCTTGGACATGCTCTCCACACCAGCACCTATAATGTCATAAGTCCAAGTGCTTTGTCGACGAGAGCGAGGAGGCTTACCAATACCGATGTCAATCTGCCCTGCCTTGATCTCATTCGCGATCTGGTTCACGGCTGCCAGTCCACTCGAGCACTGACGGTTCAGCGTATTGACTGCCGTGGTGTTCGGGATACCGGAATGCAACGCGGCCATGCGAGCTGCGCTTGCACCTCCTCCAGGAGGAAGGACGTTTCCGACAGCGATATCCTCGATCAAGGATGGGTCGAGCTTCACGGACGTGTAGACAGCCTTAAGCACACCCGAGAGGATCTCCTCCGGGCAGGTGTCCTTGAATCCACCTTTCTTCGCCTATGCATGCTGTGTTAGACAGATACAATAGGGTGCCACAGCACGAACAGACGCACCTTTGTGATCGCGGTCCGCTTTGCTGCAACGATGACAACGTCGTCATCGTACGGGATGAGGATCTTTGCCTTGCCAATACCAAGGCTGGTCGATATCTGGTTCGTAAGCTGGGTGAGGCGAGACTGTGCCATTTTTGCTACTGAAACGATATAGGAAGTAGGTGGTTGGTGAAAAGAGGAGGAGAGCTGAGGGGAGGTGGAGAGGAGCGCCTGATGCGGGGAAGCCTGCTTATGTTGTCCCATTTCCGCCCTGAGAGCGGTTAACCGGTTATCACGCTCAGCGGAAGTAAACCTCCAAGCCGGAGGGGCGAGAATTCACGTGCGAGGAAGGTCCGAAGCTTAGTCAGCCGCTGCCGGGATGACGATTGGTGAGGCCGTGCCCTGATCCCTTGAAGCTCTGTCCGCGATCTGTATGGCTTGCCCAGTCGGCGCCATGGAACCTAGTTCTGAATGCCCCCTTACAGCAGGTGCCTGTCATATCAATTTTCACTCTGGACAATCTGAACGGGAGTTACATCTATACGACTCTTCTCTGGCAGCATTTCCCGCTAGTCGAGGCAAACACCTGTGTTGTCAGGAAGCGTCCTTGCCATCCTTCCGCCAATATCCGTCAACCTTTATCCAGTCATCAACCCTGGTCAGCCTTGGACACAGCTCCCCTAGCTCAATCAATAAGCCTTGGATGAGCACGTGGTTGGCTGGGTCTCTGTAAAAGCGCGAGGGAAAGAAGCGCTGGTTCGTATGGCGCCATTCCGGGCCCAGTCCTTCCAGGTTCCGGAATGCGGCGAATGCAGCTTTCCACTTGTTCTTAACCTGGTGGTTAGTTGCACGTCTCCCGAGGTGTCATAAATTGCTCACCCAATCGCGCAGGATGCTGTCTTCCACGATCACTATTCCCAAGGTCCGAATGCTCGGAATTCCTTTCCCGATTTGTTCAAGATACGGGGCGAACCATTCATGGTACTGGCAATCAGGGCTGGAGTCTGGTGACAAGCTCAAGTGCGTCAGGTTGCCGGATGTCATTGCCATGACCGCGAAGTTCTTCAGCGTTGGATAGATGTCGTCCAACGGAGTACGGCCCCAACCGACCCGGCGCATATCTTCCAGATCGCTGTCCGTTGTGTGCAAATCTTGCATGTCCGGAATAACTGCCTTCCACATGCTTCTCACCGTGTATTGGTTTTCCAAATAGGTGATCGCCCACTGCTGCTTCTCGGACCAACGCGGGGCGAATGCCAGTGACCGCAAAGGTCTGATGTACCCGGACGCCGAGGGCGAAGGGCCAACTATCTGAGCGATCTTCTCCACCGAGGCTCGTTCAAGGATCCGGAGCGACTCCAGCTGGGGCAGCATCCAATTCAAGAGCAGATTCAGGAACCAACTCGAGGTGATAAGGCAGGAGATCCTGTCATGGCGTGCGATAAACCGCTGGAATGAATACATGTGCTCGGAATCGGCTGATTCTAGTCCGAGTAGGGTGAGAGACTGGAGATTCGGCCACATTGCCTCATTCCAGATGTCTCTGGCCTGATCTCCTTGGTTGGGCCATGGCTCACCAAAATCAAGCGCCAGATGCTCGAGGCTGGGGGACGACCGCTGTTAGATCTTGACGAGGGAGCGAGATAGAGCCAGCCGAGTAGCAACGTAATCTTGATATCATGATTGGTGAGATTAGGGGTGTCTCCGAGAAGCCGACGAAAGACAAAATACGCACATCGAGACTTGTAGCTGAACCGACGCAGCCGCCCGGGCATAGCGTTGAACACCTGGGTTGTCTAGCTTAGATATTGTTTGACACATTTCGACGGTTTGCTTACCTGCAAGGACTCGTCCTCGAACTGCGCATGGGAGTGATATTGCACGCCGGTCGTCTGAGTGGCGGACGTCTTTGGGTTATCGATGCGCATATCCAGCGACTCGAGTTGGCAAGTCAATCTTTCAAAAAAGCTTTTGAAAAGTCCGAGATTATTCCATCGGCAGGAGATGGTCAGGTGGGAGAGGTTAACCAGGAGGGGAGCCGCAACGCACGCCCCTCGCAGCTCGGGTGGTGGTCTGTCAAACTGAATTCTCCAAGGCATTGTGATGACCCGGGAGCCATCGGTATGGCCGTGTCGCTCGTCGATCCACAGATGCAGGCGTCGCATGTTTCTTTGTTGCCCCATCGCTGAGAGCTCGACCCAGAAGCTATCATTCCAAGATTTGACCACCACCCACCGGTACTTTAATGGCTTCTCGATGAACCCATACAGTACCTTACAGGTCAATCCAAGGTGAAGTAAGTCTTTGGGGTCGTCAACATGGTCGACAATCGCTTTCCAAACTTCCTTGGAGAGGTGCAGACTAAAGTAGAGCGGGAAGGTTTGTGTTGGGAAAACGTGCATCGTGCTGTGGGACGTGCATCTCGGTGCCGTTCCGTCACGATTTAAGGAATTTGTATGACGCCATGTAGCCCTTAGCTACGTCGAAACCTGCCGCTGGGAAATATTTGACAGGCGCTGCGCTAAGGCACAACAGACCAAGGAGGTCTTGCTACACGCACCCATTCAGCACCATGGCCTTGACACGACGGTGGCGGCGGATTCGCATAATCTCAATGGAATTGAAACTCACAGTATGCAGTCCATTACTAAGCGAGTCCTGAGCTTCCCTCGGTGACGTTGTTCTCGTGTGGTTATGGATATCGCAACACGTGCTGCGGTGTCCGGGTTAGATGACGGGAGGTACATGGGACAGGTCGACCTGCCCGGCGGGTGGAAGACGGGACCGGCGTAGTAACCGACGCAAGATTAAGACAGCGAGAGCCGGTAGTCGTATGAATGGAAGTGCGAGCATCCCGCAGTGGAATCCGAATGGTGGGAGAGCACAGACAAGAGCAAATATACAAATCGTAGCCACTTCTGATAGCGTATCATCAAAAACATTTTTCCGAGGCGATGAGCAAAACAGCGCCATCAGCCGTAGAGACCGGTCCATCTCCAGACTCGGCCAGCGAGGGAGCTAGCACTGGTATCAAGCCAAGCAATGTCATTCATCTTGCTTCCTCCGTCCGCTCGACAGAAGAAGCACGACTAACACCGAAGGCGCAGTCAACCGAGTCGAGAGGCTCTTTAGCCGTCGGTTGACTATGTCTGAAACGACTCAATTTGAACTCAATACATAGACGTACATCGAAACATATGGGCACTGGCGAGATCGGAACAATAGGCCACCTCTCAGGCGATAGGTGGAAGGATTTCGGACAAGTTAGGCTGGCGGGGCTTGAAAGTGCAAGGGAAGTCCGCGGGGCGGCTGCATTACTGTCAGCCACGATCAACGCCAGCGGCAAATAGTTTATATCTCACCAAGTGAGGCCCCGATCTACAAATTGCAGATTGGGCATGTCGATGTCCCTCCCTTTGCCGTCCTTCGCATGTACAATGTCGAACGCCCAGAGTAGATAAGCTATCTCCAAGAACAGCATGTTGTTGGCAAAGTGCCGACCGGGGCATAGACGCCGACCGTGACCATATGCGATGTCGTCGTCATGGTAGTTGGGAAGCGGTCTGGATTGGGTCTTCTCGTCTGGAGCAAGGAAGCGCTCAGGTCGGAATACGGAGGGGTCTCCAAACGTTAAAGCATCGTGGTTGATAGACCTGTGCAGTGATGTCAGTACCGACCTGCGCATATAACTAGAAATACCCGACCAGATCGATCCGATTACAATCGTGCCTTTGGGGATAGTATAATCCCCGTAGTCGACGTCCTGAACGCTGTCAGGCTCGCCCCCGATCCATACTCCGGGACATACCTGAGTTGCTAGATGGGGAAACCCACTGGACAGAGGTGGCCTCCATCGAAGCGTTTCCTTGACGATAGCCTGCACATAAGGCATGCTGGCTTTGTCTGAGAGCGTCGGACAGTGCGAGCCAAGCACGGCGTCTATTTCCGCTTTGGCCTTCTTCTGGACCTCAGGATACAGTAGCATGGCCATGCAGAAGGCTTGCACCACGGCGGCACTCTACACGATGAATCAGGACGACGCATGATAGGATGCGTTAGGAGTTACCGTCTCGGTGGCTGCAGCACTGAGAGAGCTCGTCAGTCGCCGGGCTTCGTTCCGTGGGCAACACGTACTATATTGTTGCAGAGACCCAGGCGGCCTCTTGTGCTGTAACCCCGAACTGGGCGCGTGTTTCCTCAGAAGCGACTACGAAGCCCTTCGACTTTCCGCCCTCTTCCTTGGATTTGCAGCCCTCCTGATACCACTTTTCTAAGTACGCGTTGGTTTCCTTGAAGAAGTCCTCGCCGTACGCCTTGAATGGAGCGAGCCAGCGTGGGAGGTGCCTCATCGCTGGGAACATCTCGACCAGATACGCGAGCGGCATTGCGGCCTTCATGAAGGCGTCCATTTGCTGGGCCAGCTTATGCACCTTCTCCTCTCCTTTTGGCGATACGAACAGGCTGGGTGCGTCATAGAGAGCGCGCAGGATGGCACCGCATGAAGTTCGCTCCAAGACCGGATAGAGGTTGCAGCCGGGGTTCTGCAGTAGGTAGCGACACAAGCGACCTGATTCCTCCTCCTGGAGTTGTGCGTATGCATCTACGGCTCGCATATTGAAACCCTCGTGGATGATGCGCCGACAACGTTTCCAACGATCATTAGCCGAAATACCAGCGATGGTGAGATTTCCAGCCATGATCTCGTTCATCTAGTGCGATTGTTAGCATATCTCAACATCTGTGGAAATTGATCGTCTAACCATGATATACCGCGGTCTGCCGCTTGTCGGTGCGCTCATCTTGTCAAGCACATCGGCAGCACTTTTCGCACTCGCAAGCACCACGATCTTCTGTCCTGGCGCCTTGAGCGTGAAAACATCACCGTGCGTACGCTTCCACTCGTCGAGTTTCAGGAACAGGCCTTTGGGAGGGATGTCAAGCACGTTGCCAAGTACTGGGAGGCCAGGCGGCCCGCGAGGGAGACGAGACGGACGAAGCACTCGGTAGAGGACTAGAACAGTAAGTGCGACGAGAGCGAGAAGAGGGAGCAGGAGCATGATCGCTTGAGGACCCAGAGCAGCGGTGGAATGAGCCTGGGAAAGATCGGTATATATACGTCCCAACGTGCTCAGGGCGTGGCGTCAAGCCTCCCTGGCATGTGAGAGAGGCACCTGCGTGGGGCAGGAGCGTCTGGCCATGACGTGCCTGCGAAGCGTTCTCCTGTTGGATTGAGACGCCGAATTGGGCTGTCCGACCCACCGGTGCTGGTCGACAGTACATAAGAGGCGCTATGAAGACAGGAGGTGGCCGGACAAAGTCGGTCCTGAGCCACGGTGAGGACATGAAGGTCGCCGAACATGGTTTATGGTGTGGAGGCCGGATCAGCGATAATGGATAAGGACCAAATAACGTCAGCAGTAACGCAGCGAAGCTCTGGATCGCTGGTATCGATGATGGATGTGTCCGCCGAGTAGCCTAATTGGGCACACGGCACCCAATGGCCTGGTCTCGAGATATCACGGGACCCCAGAACACGAAGAAAGACATAGAGTGGCCGAGTTGACCAGACATTCCGTTCAGGAACAAGAGGGACGAGCGAATCGCATCACGATATACCGTGCGCCGAAAGAACGTACCCAGGTCCGTCAGGGTTGAAGAAGGAAGGACACGCGTTCAACGCGGAGACGGGAAAGCATCTCACGGCCTCCGGACAGGGGCCCTTTGCTTCGCGTTGCCTTGTGTCAGCGGAAGAATTAAAGTATGACCCGAGGGCCGAGATAACTAATTGATTTGAAGAGCGGATTAGGTTGATCAGCAGAAGGTAGAGTGTTTATATGCCCCAGCGCGGTAGTTTTGGGCATGACACTGAGACTACTTGCGGTATTCCAGGTCCTTCGTAGTCCCTCACGCATTGTTTCATTCCCTCAGGTGGGACTGCTAATAACGACACGTTGGTTGTACTCGTTCCATCGCATTATACTTCGGTGCTGGGGCTAGATGTTCGAGAGGGAGATCGACAAAATGAAGAAGACGAGATGAATCCGTAGAATTCCTGGCAAAAGGAACGTGCACGGGGGCCGGCCGATACAAATCGGTAGGGGTCCTCGGGAGCAATGGGCACCCCAAGGGTGATGTCACTGAGGCGCTAGGGGTCGTCACTAGCTGCCGGCGCCAACCTCCTCGCCATCGTTCAGGGCACCGTGAGCGACGATATCCTATCTTGCTTTCGACGGCGAGCTCGGCGACGACCCACAATAAAACACCGTCGAAAACATGGCGGCAACAACGCCTGCCGCCCCACCTGTCGATATCATCCTCATTTTTCGAAGCTCGCCCAAGTCGCGCACCGAGTCCGAAGAAGCCGAGCGCGCTTATACCTCTCTCCTCTCCCAGCTGCACGATGGAGGGCTCGAAGCCGTAGGCAAGTCCGGTTCGACACCGAGCGAGCTGCTGGTTTTTGTCCGATGCCCCTGGAAGAAGATGGAAGCTCTCGTCGATCGTCAGCGGACAGAGGACTTCCTACATGGCGTAAACGCGGCCAGCCTGCCTGCGCTCGAACAACCCGTGGACGCGGCACCCCTGACTCCTGCCGATCGCCTCCGCCTACTTCACTCGTACATAACCACCAGCGCTCTCGATGGAGGATTGGGCATCGCCCCCGGTGCCTCTGGCCACGAGCGACTAGCAGGCATCATGGCGCTCAAGGACAAGCAATTCGAGCGCGCCTGGATCCGAAGCTGGACGATGAGCCGCCTGGGAGTATGGATGAGCGACACCGAGCTGGCGCGCGTCAAGGACGAGTACGGAGAGGCTGTTGCGCTATACTACGCGTTCCTGAGCAGCTATGCCCATGCTCTGATCGTTCCGACCTTACTGGGAGTCGGCATCTGGTATTTCAAGCTCCCATATTCTCCGCTGTACGCCATCCCTCTCTGCCTCTGGAGCATATTCTTCGTCGAACTGTTCCGCCTGCGTGAGCGCACGCTCGCCGTCCGTTGGGGCACGCGCAACGCCGAGAGGGTCGAGAGGCGCCGAGCAGAGTTCAAGGGCACGATCAGCGAGGATGGGGTGGAGAGCTTCCCATGGTGGCAGCGTGAGGTACGCGTGCTCGCGTCCGTCCCTGTCATTCTGGGCGAGTCTATTATCCTTGGCGCGATCCTCACCGCGATCTTCGTCTTCGAGGCTTTCGTCACGCAGATCTACACTGGCCCCGGGCATGCATATGCAGGCTACATCCCGACCGTCATCTTCCTCACATTCATCCCGAAACTGCTGGCGATATACCAGGCGAGCGGGAAAGCGCTCACCAATTGGGAGAACCATGCCCACGAGAGCACTTACGCAACAAGCTTGACGCTCAAGACGTTCACCTTGTCCGCGGTCGTCGCCTACCTCGGCCTGTATCTCACGGCATTCGTTTATATTCCCTTTGGACCGAATGTCATGGGTTGGGTGTACAACAAGGTCCTTTCGCTCAGGATGCCGACAGAGGCGTCAGCCAGCGGCAGCGATGCATTGGCTGCAGCTGCAAAGGCCGTCAATGGGACTGCAGCGGGGTCGCAACTGCGCACAAGTTTCGACTCCCTCACCAACGCACAGTCCAAGATCCGGCCCGACCGCCTGCACACCCAGATGTTCGCATATACGGTCACGAATCAGGTCGTCAACACCGCGCTAGAGATCGTCCTGCCATACATCACTCGTGCAGCAGGTAACTTTCAACAGGGCAAAGGCTTATCCGGCACGAAGGGCTTGGTCACGCCGGCTGAGCAGGGCGTCTCGGAGCAAGAGCGGCAACTGCTACTACAAGCCCGAGAGGAAGCCGCACTACCCGACTACGAGCTGTTCGGCGACTACGCGGAGATGGCGACACAGTTCGGCTACGTCGTCCTCTGGTCCGTTGCCTGGCCCCTCGCACCCCTCTGTGCTCTCGTCAATAACTGGGTCGAGATCCGGTCAGACGCCTTCAAGCTGACGGCGCATTATCGTCGCCCTCTGCCAATGCGTGCCGAGACCATTGGACCGTGGCTCGACAGCCTGTCCTTCCTCTGCTGGCTTGGCGCGCTCACGAACGCAGCACTCATCTTCCTGTTCAAGCCGACTGAAGAGAATGCTAATCCCGCGAGCGGAGCGGGGCTGGGCAGCAGCTTCTTGGCTACCAAGCTTTCCCGCGCCCACCTACCAAGCGAGACGGAGACACTCCTGACTGCCGTGCTTCCTGCTCTATTGGTCGCCCTCACCGCATCGCATGGATTCTTGCTCGCACAGGGTGCAATTCGTTTCGCACTTGAGAAACTACTGTGGCACGGGTCGCCCGCCGAAGTAGGCCTTAGGAAGCACGAGAGGGAGGTGCGGATGCTCTGGGCCCAGAATTCGGTTGCCAGCGCAGGTGGAAGTAATCCCGATGGCGTGGGAAGGGAACTGGGGAAGGCCGTTCCTGGTTTTGAAGAGAAGGGCGAAGACACGTGGAAGGGCTTCTGGAGCCGGGAAGAGGGTCTGAGCGAGATCCAGAGCAGCATCAAGAACGCTTAGGCGCCCAATAGGGAGGAGTGGACGATATTCTTGCCCGTGATTAAAGGAGAGGACTCTTTGGCCTTACTACCGCGCATTGTATATACTTCCTGTACATGAGACCAGAATGACTGAGACGATATCATCCGTAACGACGTGGCGGCCTTTGCGCGGGGGAGACCCCGCTCTGCATGCAGGAGGCGTCTTCCGGAAGGCCAAATCTGCCTCCGTCATAACTGGAGACGCGCACGGCGGCCCAGGGCTCCCATATTACGATCGGTCGTCATCTCCGGACGCGACGAGTCATTCACCGTGCTATTTCTCGTTGAAGCCTGGAGCACTACTGCTGGCTCATCAAAAGCCCACATCCTGCAATACATACCAATCCTCAACTGGACATGGAAAATCTCACGTCGTCTAGATCAGTGTCACCAGCTGTCCGGCGTCCTTCCGCTGCCCAGCCATCTGGGTCTTTGACCACCATTAGGCCCCCTACAAACACAATCGAACAGCTCAGAATCGATGAAGAGCTGATCAAGCTGGAGGAGGAACGTCAGCGTCTACACCGTCGCCAATGCGAACTACTGAGCCGACGAAACGCTTCCGCGCCGATCTCCCGCCTCCCTGATGAATGTCTCTCTATGATCTTTCTCCTGGCTGTCGCGGAGGACGGAGTAGAGCCAATGGTATTCAACTTCACTTCCCGACGGATCTGGCGCGAGCGCTCTTCTTACCAAGATGTTCCCCGTCTTCTGTCTCACGTGTCCGCTCGGTGGCGTGCGATCGCCGTATCATCGCCCCGCCTCTGGTCGAGCTTCTACCTCCAGCTGGGCAAGGCTCGACCCACACACGCGCGGTTTATCGAGGGATTCCTCGAACGTATTGCACGCACAAAGGCCACTCCTGTCGACATAGAACTGGGTGCTCACACCGCGCTACGTCCTGGTCAAGCTCAGCAGCACGATACGCTGCAAATCGAACTCGATATCCTCATGACTATGCTGCCAAAATGTCGTCGCCTCAAAGTCCGGATGCCTTGGCGAGAACTTTCACGAAACGTGGTCTCTCGACACATTATAAGCAACATGCCTCAGGTCGAGGAGCTCGTCTTCTACAATGACAGAAATTCGACGACTAGAATGGTGCCCGCCCCGCTGGGTACTCACAAGCTGAGGTCGTTGGAGCTCGCCCACACTGAACTGCAATACGTCACACGTTCTCACTTCAATGAGCTGAGATCTCTGACAATGATTAATTCGGGCGTGGCAGTGGCACCGTCGGAACCCGATCCAACGGAGCTCAATCGGATGCGGATGAATTGGCAACCAGAGCCGGACGAAGTTTGGCACAACCATCTGCCTTTGCACATGCTTCAGTTTGCAACAAAGCTAAATCGCCTCACGCTGCGGGCGGTGGCTATAACTCATGCAGAAAACGACGTCCCAACCGTAACGTTCGGCGACCTGGAGTGTCTCGAACTGGCTTTGGGGAGTGCAACTGAAGACGACGAAGACTTTGATTTCGCGCAGTCGACTTCCATCCACTCAATACTCAATATCCTTCAGCATATCAAAATGCCTTCGCTCCGCAGTCTCACCTTGCACGGTCTGGAGTACACCGGAATGCCGTGCGGAACTATCTTTGCCGCGATGGAACGATGCAATCTGCCTCTCGAAAAGCTGTTCCTCAAAGAAGTGTACTACAGTGCAAATGAACTTCTAGACCTCCTGGCCCGACTTCCGCGCCTCACCACCCTCAGTCTGGAACAAGGTTGCGTTTCAAGGGAGCTTCTGGAAGGCATGAAGGCACAGCAATCCGCCCTAGGGACACGCTGTCCTGTCTTAACGGAGCTCACAATCAAACGCACACTTGCGTCGCCTCACGGAATGGAGTTCTATCGTCAGTACACAATGACCGCATTGCGATCTATGGTCCGTTCCAGGTCGATCTCCGGCGTCGTACCAGCGATATCGAAACTGGTGGTCGAGGACAGGCATCTACGGATCTTACGGGAGACCCGCGGCCAGTTCAAAGCATATGTGGAGCACCTCGAACTCAATGACAGGCCCACGCGTCCAGCGAGGAGGTTGTTCGATGGCTTCGACTCTGAAGATTACGACTCAACCCCGGGACCCTATGCGGCTCCGTATTCTCCCACCACCTCAATCATGGACTGGGACCCAAGCTGGGATGCCTTCGACCCTGAAGACGAAGACGACATCGCCCATTTTTTCGCTGATGGTGCTCCGTTCGATTGGGGGGAGCACGCTAACGAGATGGGTACATTGTCTGATGAGTCACCTGATGACGGCTTTTCGTATGACTTCTTTACTGTGTAAAGACTACCACCAGTTGTTCGGCGTGGTCCCAGGCCGCTATGAAAAGCTCGTTTATGACCTTCTCCGTGTAGCCGTCATCCAGGATCTGATCGTTGAACACGCCGCAGCCCACTCCATGTGATACAGTATAACGAAGGACCGATGAAATATTGGGCGTTAGGTAAGATTGACCACTTCGCTCGTACAGATGCGCAATTTTGGCAGAGTTGGAAGCACAGAATCCGGGGGGGGGGGAGGTTCATAATCAGCAGTACTAGTGTCGTCTAGCGCAGATACAAGAGATGGACAGAAGCGACGAACGTGATAGAAGTAATACGAGGTCTTGAACCAGTGATGTGTGCAGCTTGAATTCCCAGCGAGTTGCTCCATCTACCGTATCTCGCGTGTCAGGCATTTGATCACAAATGCTCGATCTTCCTCCAGCTCACGGCCGGATGGGGGCCAGAGCTCATCAGCTTTGTTTACATGAATTAGTGGCCGAAACGAGTGATCCTGCCCTGAACAACCGGCGCGTGGACAAATTTCAATTGGCCCGGAGCAACCTAGAGTCGCCGCACAATGCTCAACCGATTATGACCGTCTTCTGATACCGAGAAACCGAAGCAGGCGCAATTCTCTGCTGCACCTACCAAAGCATACCAAGACAGTGTCCCTCCTGCATCACCCCAGTTCAGTACAGTTAGCCTCTCGATGATGGCAATCAGCAGCAGGCCCCAAGAAGCGGTTTCCAAAGCAACGTGCGGCCGAGAGAAATGCCAGGTCAAGGGTTAGCACCGGTTTCATCATGTAGTATTGACTGGGCGGCATGGGATCGAGCCGTCTCCCCGAGTGTAGAGCGGAGCTTGGCTGTCGCGACAGTATGTAGCTCCTCAGACTCGTCCACACCTCACTGAGGCGTGATGTCCAACATTTGCACTATCTCCATAGGTAAAGAATACCGTTGTGTTATAAAAAAACACAACATACTGTTTGTATGAAGGTTGATACAAAATTGATTGGTAGCTGACACGCTATGTGACTGGATGAGAATCAACACTCGATGAACAGTCACGGCTCGATGTTGACGCGCCACGGTCGCGCATTGTTTTGACACTCACGGTGACGCACCTCAACGCCAGCCTTCATCCCGCATGCCGGAGGGCGACTCACGGTCCTCACTCGCCTCCCATACTTGCCCACCCTTCTACGCCTGCTATCTGCTCAAATCGTTGTCAAGTCCACGAAGCCGGACGACGTACATCGGCAGCACACCGAACCCGCTCCGTCGCATCCGACAACACAATGGCGAGCTCACCCAAGGCGCGTGGAAAACACGTCGACATCGGCCATGGGTGATGGTCATGATCGTGTACGGCTTCCCTAGCAAGCTGCACGCGCTGCAGTTCGAATGGGCATGGCAACACCCAGAGGTCAGCAGGCACCTGCGAGAGGAGTTTGCCCCGAAACGCAACGCGTACGTCCTCGCGGAGAAGGTCAAGGTCGTGCGCGGCATGCTGGCACACACACCCTATCGAACTTGGCCGCTGCACGTTAAGGTCTTCCACGAAGAGGGCGTGAAGGCGTGGAGAGCTGCGGAGGCTGACATCCAAGGCGATCCACCTCTTCCAATGGCTTGCAGGATCGAGGTCGAGCTGGAGGGTGTAGACGGCAAAGCTGGCGGTGGAACCGGTCGAGTGGGCGGTATAGAGGTGAACGACGAAGCATTCTCCACGGCACACGTTCGCAAGCTCTCTCGTCTGCTTACGACCTCAAAGAGCTACTCTTGCACGATATGTGCCGATGCATTATTGCCCACCTTGCCGCCTCTTACGACCGCCCTCTGCCCACTCAGCTCCTGTCAAGCTGTATCCCACCTATCATGCCTTGCGCGCGACTTCACGAAGCATGCCGATACCGGCACGATGATACCTCGAGTAGGCGTGTGCAAGTTGTGTGGACATACACTGCTATGGGGAGATGTCATTCGAGGGTGCTATCGGCGACAGAAGGGAGGAGTGGTGATAGCGGCTGAGGAGGAAGAGGAGGAAGAGGAGGACGACGATGAAGAGGAGGACGGTCTCGACGTTCATGAAGGGCCTCCATCTCCAACGAAATCTGTGGCTGTAAGACCGACACCCGCCAAACGAAAGCAGAAGCAGAAGACCCTCCCTGTTTTCTCAATTGTCAAACCTGGTTCTGCTCCAGGTCCGAAGCCGGGCGCTAGTGCTCTCTCAACCGCGCAGGCACCGGTCGACGAGAACGATTTCTTTGATATCGACGACATCTCCAGTCCATCTGCCTCGGAAGCTGGCCCTGCCACGTCGGTGATTCTCACGAAACGCCGGCCGTCCTTACACAAGGTCTCCCTAGTGAAACCTCGCCGACGACTCTCCATTCCTCCGAGATCGCTGTCGCTGTCACTCGCCAAACCTCAGGCTGTTGCGAAAGCCTCAGCACCGAAGCCTCGTAGACGGACAGCCGCCACCAAACCCAGGACCCTTGCTCGAGCCGATACATCGGGAGAAATGTTTGACTTGGACAACATCTCGTCCTGTACGGATGACTAAGGAGGAGGGCGAGCCAATCCCGGCGCCAAGAAAAGGCGTGCTTCCGACGCGTCAGGGATCGACTCGGCCCCCTGTCCTACTGCGTGGGAATCGGTTCCGCGGTACCCCGTATTACATTTACCCTGGCATGCATCATCGCTGTGTCTTTGCATCTATTGGAGTGGCCGGTCGAGGCTGTGGAGCGCGTGGACAGGACAAGGTTCTTCACAGTCACGCAAAGATCAGGCCATTTCTCTTGTTGCGGGAACGGTCATTCCTGTTTGAGAGTATGTATTGCGCAATTCTTGGACTATAAAGCGCGATGGCGAGCCTCCCAGCCCAGCCATCTCATTATATACCTCGCGACCTACGCGTCCAGGAGAGCTATTCAATTCGATTTCAACCACCTCCTACCTGACAATGTCCGCCCAACAGTACGCGAACGCGAACGAGAAGTATGTCGCCGGTTTCACACAAGGTGACCTGGCTCTTCCGCCCAGCAAGCACACCATCGTCGTGACGTGCATGGACGGTATGCCGGCTCAGCTTGTCCTCGTCAGGAGGCGCTGACAGATCTATAGCCCGTATCGACCCCGCTGCCTCCCTCGGCATCAACCTCGGCGAGGCGCACGTGATCCGCAACGCAGGCGGCAGAGCGACGGACGCGCTCCGGTCTATCCTCGTCTCCCAGCAGCTCTTGGGAACGAAGGAGATCGTCCTGTACCACCACACGGGCTGCGGAATGTTGACTTTCCATGACGAAGACATCCGCGCGAAGCTGGGGAATACGCCAGAAGCCCAGGGAATTGCTTTCCTGCCTTTTGGCGATTTGGAGCAGAGCGTCAAAGATGTGCGTCCTACAGTTCTACGGAGGCATGGCTGCTGACTGACACTGTGTCAAGGACGTAAAGTACCTCAAGGAGCATCCCCTTGTCTTGAAGGAGTCGAAAATCTCTGGATGGATATATGAGGTCGAGACGGGCAGGGTCAAGCAGGTCGCCTGAGTGATCGTCTGCTACGTTGGCTGGAAGGGTTGATGGGTCGCTGCCTCAAGGCTGGAATTCGATTTGTATCACTAACGTTGGAATGCAAACTACGTTGACGACGACGAGAAAACTGAGACGCTGGCACATCGCTAGCTCAGGAACGACGAAGACATGACTTGCGCCGTGTAATGAAGCTGCCTGTCTGCTTCCTTTCTCCCCGGGCTACTCCCACGCTCTATCTGGCTGCACATTCCAGTTTCTTCTTAAATTAACGACGACGAGCAAACTCCACTTGGGACCATTCGACAGGTGTGAGAAAGTGCGTCGAAGTGGTCCAATCGCACGTATAAGCTGCGATAGGCGGATCGAGCGTCGAGATGTCTGGCGTCCGAAGAGGACATGTCAAGTCCGCGAGATGGGGGGCGGGTATCGGGCTGATTTCGGACAAACGGTGGACTCATACTTGCGTACGTGTATATCACTATCCGCAGATCCAACTTGGGCCTTGTAACGTGGAGACTCGAATATCGATGATGTGCGTGTCCTCCGTAGCGGTCGAGGTGCCTCCAATATGCCCCTATCAGCCCTCGCACAAGCATTCCTCGCACCCATCGGCAGTTGTCCGGCAGCTCGCCTCATCAAGTCCTATTTCTCTCGGCTTCATAAATGGTACCATTGCTAGCGAAACGAACCCTACAATGCCATGTTTCGTGAACTCCGGTAGGATCGCTGGGCAAGCTGGGAAAGACGGCAGGAGAACCCAAGAACAGCAACCCGTGTGCCTGTCTCTATCAACATGCCGGCGTTTCCTTTGGGAGCGCAGCTGCTGACATCTCCATACGTCCTACAGCAAGGTTCGGGGATGCTCGTGTACCTTCAGCTGCTGAACAATTTAAACAGGCGCCCTTGCCGGTTTTGTCCGGGGCTTGTTCATGGGTTTTGAACGATCTATGCCCAGACTCGCCTTACTCAGCTGTGAACCTGGTTTTGCATCGGGAAACAAGTCCCCATACCAACATAGCTCGTCGTAATAGTTCTCACGATATTCCTCCCACATCCAGCGGTGTGGCGTCGGTTCAACGACTATCACAAGGACGTCGGTCCCTATGTCTTACGAGGTTGGTTGACAAACTGTCGAGGTTTGTCCACATCGTCATGATCAACACCCGTTGCTCGATTTATCGATGTTGTTTCCTGCACACTGATCGGACGGTGTAGCAAGACCCTCAGGTATTTAGGAGTGCGGCGCATGTGCAGTCGGGCGGCTCTTCGGGAAAATAGGAGCCTTGAGGAGTCACGTTATGCGGAGTATAGGAGGCGCGGAGTACCAAGGAGTGAGACTGTTGCGAATTCTTCTGAATGATGTAAGTCGTGATCGACGAGCGACAAGCAGATGACACCGTCGCAAACGGAGAGCAGGTCGTTTGCGGTTGCGCAAGCGCCGAAGAAGAGGAGAATGGTATTCGTTGACGATGGTCCGCATTTGTGAGAAGCATCAGGGCTCACGAAGATGCCCGCTCCACGGGAAACGGACCCGATTCCGCGCGGACCAACACGTTGTTCGTCCTCGCTCGCTTCGACCATCCTCTCTTCGCTTCTATTATTGCTATCTCCTTATGTCTCTCGCTCCTCTTGCCAGAAGCCTGTGCCGTACACGAGGCAGCAACTATTGTTTGCGTCAGCATATGGTCCCATTGACATAATGGACAGGCTTGCGCCCATGATCCGATCCACTATGACGCGAAAAGGCGAAAGCTGACTCGGATGAACTATGTCAACCTATCTGAACGCAAACGAAATAGCTCCAACTGCAGCTAACAACGTGGATGCACTATTTACGTTGCGCATGTGCACTGCAGCCGCGGCGCTGAACTGTGAGGATGCTGTACCCGGCGCCTTTAGCAGCACAACTGCACCCTCTTTCTCGCTTGCTGGCTTCTTTGCGCAGCCTCTCCCTTCCACGCGCTAGACACCACATTGTTCGCTCGACACAACTGCCCTGCTCCAAGCGCATCGTACTGCATTATGAACCTCGTATGTGCCCAAGACTGTGGTGCTATGCCGGAGAATGTTATCTTCCTATCGGAACAAGATGGACCGCTGCAGGTCACTGGCTAGACTCAACGTAACCGAGCAAATATGGCTCGTTGGCGACAAGGCACCGGTCGGCCGCAACTCCTATGCGACGGCCCCTCCCTCTTCGCTCCCTCAATGCGTTCGGCGGTAATTATATATAACTTCGACGCCCATCTGCAGTACCCTTCTTCTGGCCCATCCAACTCCTCTCCCGCGGCATTCTTCCACAACACTTCTCCTAGCGCCAACCTGGAATCCTCAAACACCTGACCTCGTTGCGGTCGGCTCTTTCCACGCCTTGTTCGCCCCTCTTCGTACGCGCCGGTATATAGCGCTCTTTCCCCCCGTCTGTCTTTACTCTTCAGCACCCCGGCTGCTTGTCGCTTTTCCTATCGACGGTCGCCTCCCGCCATGGAATTACTTCGCTCCTTCTTCTTTCTCGCCCTGTGCGCCTTAGCTATCGCTGCCCCCCATCGGTCGTCGCCGCTGAACTCGACCTTCACGAAACGCGACCCGGGCTTTCCGTACGGTTCGACGAAAGTACGAGGGGTAAATCTTGGGGGATGGTTGGTGTTGGGTGCGCGCTTACTCTGCACTTTGTATCAATCCAGACTGAGGTGTGTTGGTAGAACCATGGATTACCCCTTCAATCTTCGACAACACGGGCAACGACGCGATCGTTGACGAGTGGACATTCGGGCAGTACATGGACTACGACACCGGCGCGAACATCCTCTGGAACCACTGGGGCTCATGGGTGCAAGAGAGCGACTTCGCCGCGATCTCCGCCGCCGGTCTGAACCACGTTCGCATACCCATTGGCTACTGGGCGTTCGACACATCCGACGGCGAGCCCTACTTCCACCTGAACCAGTACGACTACCTCAAGACTGCGGTCGGCTGGGCAGGCGACTACGGGCTCAAGGTGCTCGTCGACCTGCACGGGGTGCCTGGCTCGCAGAATGGGTACGACAATTCTGGCCAGCGCGGCAGCCCTAATTGGCAGAACAATGCAGACTACGTCACCCGCACGCAGGCGATCATCGCGACCATGTCGAACGACTTTAGCCAGAGCCAGTACCAGGGCGTCGTCACTGCTATCGAGTTGGTCAACGAGCCCGCTGGGTATTACAGCCAGGACTTGCTCGATGTGACAAGAAACTATTATACGGATACGTACCCGATTGTCAGGAATGATGGGAGCTTGGTGGTCGTCCTTCATGATGCCTTCCAGAGCTTCTCCTACTGGTCTGGCTTCTTGACCGAGGCCAACGGCGGTTCGTGGGTGATGATGGACACGGTGCGTGCGTTTCCTGTTGCTACATGAACGCATCCTAATTCAATCACTGTGTTCAGCACATCTACCAAGTGTTCGACGACTACGAGCTCTCCTACACCTGGCCGGAACACATCAGCAGCGCCTGCGCCCAAGCCTCCAGCCTCGCGTCCAGCGACCTCTGGACGATCGTGGGCGAGTGGACGACGGCCAGCACAGACTGCGCGACGTACATCAACGGCCGCGGCATTGGGTCGCGCTATGACGGCACGTACGGCGATGGGAATCCGGCGATTGGCAGCTGCACAGGGGTGAGCGGGTCGAATGGCGATCAGGGGGCCTTCTCGGCGGATTATATGCAGTTCATGAGGCAGTTCTGGGAGGCACAGGTCAGCACGTATGAGCAGGCTGATGTACGTCCATTCCTCATTTACTTGGAACATGGTGGGCTGATGGACAAGCAGGGCTGGATCTACTGGTGCTGGAAGAACGAGCAGGCGGACGACTGGTCCTATTCTGCGGGCCTGGCGGGCGGGTGGATCCCGCAGGATCCGGACGATCGGGAGTACCCGGACATCTGCAGTTGAGATGCTGCTAATACCCGGTGCACCGTGAGACCTGCTTGATACTTCCCTGTTTACTGTTTTGCAAGTATACCCTCGCGACGTACACATTGCGATATCCTGCCCTGCATATTACGAGCTGCCATGACCCATGTTTTCGCCTCGACGGCCTGCGATCAATACTGGATTAATGCATGACCATCATCATTCCTATGGACAATAATTGCCATTGTTTGGTCCTTTAATGATGATTAAGAATCCCATTCAAATGTGTCGCACAGAAAAGCACGGGCCCTCATCCAGGGTCCAGGTTCCGCACGTGCCAGCGCGTCATTACCGGTTGTGGCGGTTCTCGTGCTCCCCCCGATGCCCCACGCCAGTACCCGCGTAAGCGTCCCCCTGCGCAGGCCTGGGCCGTACAACGCCTTGGGGCCTGGCGCTTCCTCATCTTCCTCCTCCTCTCCACGACTCCTGATTTCCCCTGACGTGCAACTCTCAAAAGCCCCAACAGCGGGCAGTCACAACTCTTCTCTCTCCACCTACTGCTCAGCGTGCCAGCTCCTATTCTTGTCTTGAAGCGAATGAGCAATTGAACGATGACGACCGCCCCGCTCGACGACCCGCTCATCGCGCTTTCCCCGACGGACCCCGGCCCCAGCGCGACCTTGCCCGCCGTCGAATCGCCTGTCGCACCTACCAATGGCCACAAATCTGATGCGCAGTCGGTACACCTCGTCCTCTTCGTTCACGGGATGTGGGGCGACCCCCTTAACCTGAGTTACATATCCACCCGGCTGGAGAAACAGTTCCCGCCCTCCTCCTCCACGAAGTCCGGCGAGCCCGTGCTGGACGTGATTGTCGCCGAGGCTAACAGGGGGAACCATACATATGACGGCGTGGACTGGGGCGCGGAGAGGGTTGCGAACGAGTTTCTGGATTATGTAGGAAAGGTAGAGGAGGGTGGAGAGAGGAAGGTCGACAAGGTCAGTATTGTGGGGTACTCACTGGGAGGCCTGATCGCACGATATGTTATTGGGTAATTCCGATTCTGCGATGACGGATCAGCCGCTGATGCTATTCTAAGGATCCTGCAAAACCAAGGCTTCTTCGACCGCGTCGAGCCGTGCAACTTTTACACCTTCGCAACGCCGCACATCGGCCTGCCGCGCTACCCGTCCTTCTACTCCTCCGTCGCCTACACGTTAGGCCCCCGCTGGCTCTCCCGCACAGGCGAACAGTTCTACTGCATCGACGCGTGGGGCACGACCGGCCGCCCGCTGCTCGAGATCATGGCCGACTCGGAGGGGGTGTTCTACCAAGGCCTGGAGCGGTTCAAGAGGAGGTGCCTATATGCCAACGCCGCGGGGGACGTCACGGTACCCTACGTCACGAGCGCGATCGAGATCCACGATCCGTTCTTCCACTACCAGACGAATGGGATCAAGCTGTGCGCATATATCCAACTCGGATTCTTGCGCGTGCTGATGTGCATTATAGGACCTTCGACCCCAAATATCCTCATCTTATCACCAAATGGGAGCTACCAGCAGCACCGGTGGCACCCAAGACACCCCCACCGACACTCTCCTACGAGTACGTCTCCTCCTTCTGGCCCACCCGGCCAATGCTCCCTCCCCACCTCCAGTTCACCTATCCCTACAACTACGTGCGCTTGTTCTCCACTCACTCTTGTGCAGAACTGACATTGCCCTATTTAGGTCTTCTACGCTCTTTCTCCCCTCCTAGTTCCCATTGTCGCCCCCATCCTCATAATCGCCATCCTCTACCGCTTCAGCTCTGCATCGCGCGAGTCCCGTAGGCGCATCGCCCTGCTCGAGGCGGACGGGGCGGACGGAACGGATGGGGCGATGTCTCCCACCCTCTCCCGCAGGCCGACGCTGCTCTCACTTACCTTATCGGGCACCTCGACACCTACGAGCACACTCGAGACGGGCACTTCCAGCGCGCACGGCGCCACCAGTCCCACCGGGTCGAACGGCAAGCCCTCCGCCTCCGCCTCCTCCAACTCACTTATCAAGCTTGCGGCCAAAGCCGCTGCACGGGAGCGCGAAGCCGAAGGGGAAGACGCCGCGGATGGCCCAGTGCCTGACGCGAACGCACTCGCAGCAGCTGCGGGGGAGCAGCCGATGCTCACAGAGGTGCAGCGGCGGTGCGCGGAGAACCTCAATGGGCTGGGGTTCGAGAAGCACCTCGTGCTCATCGAAGGCGTGAGGAACAGCCATGGGCCCATCATTTGTAGGGCGGCGTTCCAGCGCCAGGGCGTGGATGTGCTCGATCATTGGGCGGAACGTTTCCGGCTCTGAGCTGGGGAGCGAGCTTCACGCAGCGGGTGGATGAAACGAAGGATGCGGAAGCGGGAAAGAAGGGAAGAGGAGATCTACTTGGCATTTTTGGCATTGTACTGTAGAACACTTTGATAACTATACATGAATTATTACCCACTCGAGCGAGGAGTGGGGCTCGGCGAGGTGACTCGACGGGCTTGGCGCTTGGGCAGAGCGAGGGCCGGCGCCTCGATGCAATTCTCTATTGTTCCCCAGTATGTCCAACCCAACACCTCAACCCAAGCCGTAAGCGCTCTCTACTCGTCCTTCGCATCACCTCTCACCCCAAAACCC
This sequence comes from Calocera viscosa TUFC12733, assembly GCA_001630345.1. NCBI lineage: Eukaryota > Fungi > Basidiomycota > Dacrymycetes > Dacrymycetales > Dacrymycetaceae > Calocera > Calocera viscosa. Next base: position 1,041,562 of record KV417266.1, on the reverse strand, counting down.
CAGCCGACACGCCTTTGCCCACATCTCCCTCACCGTCCGCTCCCTCCCCGCGGCCGAAGCGTTCTACACGCCCACCCTCTCCGCACTCGGGTACGAGTTGCTATTCTATCACCGGGATACGGGGGTGATGGGATACGCCCTTGGGGGGGAGGAAGTGCTCACGCTGTATGAGGTCAAGGGGCGGGTGCGGGGGGACGAGGTGGTCGGGCGCTGGCCGTACGGGACGCATATCGCCTTCCACGCAGAGTCGTACGTCCCTCCACTCCCACACTTCCAGGGAAGTGTGGTAGACGTGTAGGATGTGCTAAATGCGTACAGGCAGGAAGCAGTACTCCGATGGTACGCCGCCGCCCTGGCCCACGGAGGGACGGACGACGGCCAGCCGGGGGTGAGGGACTACTACGGCCCGGGGTACTATGCTGCGTTCGCGAGCGATCCGGACGGGCATCGGCTTGAGGCGGTTGCGCATTTGCCGGTGGATGGACTGGGGAGGGTGGATTTTGCGAGGCTGAAGTAAGGGGTACAGAGGCCGTCTAGGCTAATTGGCACATGGGTATAGATACATTATTATGTTCTTGCGGATGACATCTATGGCGAACACTACTGCACGCTCGCCTTGAGCCTCTCCCATTCCTCGCCATCCAGCTCCAGCAGCTCCACCCTGCTCTCCCGCAGGACCTCCCCCAGCTCCCGCTTCTGCTCCGCCGTCCACGGCTCTCCCTCCGTGCCCTCAAGGTACGTCATCAGCGCCCGTCCGGCCTTCTCCTGGAAGTCCACATCTCCACGCTCATCCCCGTCCGCCCCGTGGGCAGGGGCGGTAGTCGGGTGCACGCCCCGGATGAGGGCGCTGATGATCCCGCTTTGCTGGAGGGCGGTGCGCGTGTGCCCGCCTGTGGTGAGGGTTGAGAACTCTTTTTGGGCACGGGGGTGCGGGGCGGCGGAGGATTCGGAGGAGGTGAGATTCGAGGGAGAGGGACCGTCCAGCAGGAGGAGGGTGTTCAGGAGGAAAGCGACTTTCCGGCGGACGGTGATGTCCGGGTCTGCTCTACTGTCAGAACTTGCAGCTGAGGAAGAGGCGGAAGACAATGTACCGGTCAGCGCCTCCCTGAGCACCTGCCACCCGCCCGCTTGAGCCATCCTGGCTACCGCGTCCGCATTATGGTTCACGCTCCCACTGAGCGCATAAACCGCCCGGCTCCGCGTCTGCTTTCCCGCCTCCCTCGACCCCAGGACCTGGAGCAACAGCGGGATCGGGTCGAGCGCCAGGAAGTCTGCCTGCGCCTGGGGGTTATTCTGCACCGCGGTGCCCGCGACCCAGAGCGCCGCTTGCTGCAGCTCGTCGTTCCCCTCGCGCATGAGCGACATGAGCGGCTGCCAGAGCGCGAGCTTTGCAAGATCATTCGCATTGTCGATCGACTCGACGAGCAGCTCGAGGTCATCCAGCGCTTGCAGGCGCTCGGAGACCGTCCGTCCCGTGTCGGACGCAAGGGCCATCGACTCCTTCATCTTCACCGCGTCGGGCTTGCCGAGGATCGCATCGATCAGACCTGGGTCCAGGTTTTGCATTCGTGAGTGGGCGGCGGTCTGCAGCGAGGCGGTGTGCTCCGGGGAAGAGACATCTGTGTTCTCGATCGACCAACGCAGTAAGGACTCCATACTGAGTGTAGTTGGGAGGCTCGTGAGTGTTGTACAACGGGGGAGGGCGAGGAAGTAGCAAAAGTTATTAGCCCGCCCAGCACAATTATAAGCCCTGTAGACCCTAGCCAGACATTGCGAGAATGTGCCAGGCCAATGATGGCGGTCCCGTGCCGTGGCGGTGCACTGATTTCTTTCTGCACGTGACGTGTCGCGTCCATTGGTTTATGTCCGGCGCGCAGAGTCTGCGGGCCCTGAGCACTACTTGCAGCGAACGTCCATCATCGTCAATTCATTCTCCAGTTACTCACACTCATATTAACCGTCCACTGCTCCTCTCTTCTATATCTTTTCTCGTTTAGACATTCTACAAGTATACACGGGAGACGACCATGTCCGCTCTCCCTCCCCCAGACGGCCTCGAGAGGATGAAGCGCGCCCAGCTGGTAAGGCTCTGCAAGCGCTACGGCATCAAGGCACAGGGAAAGGTGCGCCTCTGACTCTCCTTATCTCCCTTTCTTTCATGTACTACCCAATGGAGTAGAACACAGAACTGATCATCAAGCTCCGCGCACATGCTGCGCCGAGCTTGCCCGTGCTGTCGAGTGACGCAGACGTCGACATGGATGCTCAAGCCACCCAGTACGAGGAGCCCGATCTGGACGCACCGAGAAATACGACGCTTCATGCTCCGGTGTCCCACGCTGAGGGCGAGTGGGAGATGGTAGACGGCACTTCTCCGTCGATGCCTCGCCCGCACACGCTCGACAGCCTCAGCGGGCTCATGAAAGGCTCCGCGCCTGCCCACCCCATTCCGAAATGTACGATCTTTTGCCTCCGTACTCATGCTTGGCAAGACATTGAGCTTTCGTGATGTAGCCACCAGCTTGGGGAAGAACCTCAAAGCATTCGCCTCGGCTATCAAGCGCGTCGGCTCCTCGCGCTCCGACCTCGCGAACATCAACGACTTCCGTGCTCCCACCCTTCCCTCCCATCTGGGTCAAGGTCAGGAGACGCAAGGCAAGCAGCGCATGGGCAGTGTGAGGAGCGACACCGTCAGCCTGATGCAGGTCGACGAACTGCGCCCGATCACGCCCACCCTGCCCGCACCCCACCGTGCAGACCCTGCGCCGGAGGAACATTCGCCGGCGCCGACGACCATCAGGCTCGTCAAGTCCTCCGCCCCGCCGCTCGAGGAGAGCCCCGAGCTGCCCGGTGGAGGAAGGTCCGTGATGTTTAGCGACCTCTTCCCGCTGTTGTCGCAGGGGCTCGATCTGGAAAGTAGGGGTTCACCGAGCGTCTATCCCAAGCTGCCAGAGCTCCCCCCCGCTGCCTCCGCGGTGGAGCAAGAGACCCCTCTCCCAGGGGCGTTCCCCTTCCCCGCGGCGCCCTCCACTCCAGCGCCCACCCTCCCCGCGCCGGCGCCCGATTCCCCATTCCAGTTCATCTTCGGCTCTCCCGAGCGGGGCGTCACCAAAGCCGAGTTCTCCAAGGTGACGCGGAGCGTGCTCGATGAGCTCAACAAGCGCGTAGTCGCTAATGGTGGCAAGCCGTGGAACGGCGGGCCGCCGGTGCTGAGCTTTACTGGAGACAAGCAGGAGAAGCAGGAGGAGGTTGGGCCGCTCGGGAGGAGCAGGGGCAGGTTTGATGCGGTACATGATAAGCAGTTCTCCAAGTGCGTCTGTTCTTATGAGCGTGGGCAGTGTGCTGATACGATGCAGGATGGACTCGGTCGTGACCCATTACGCAGCCCGACGCGGCACGTCCACCGAGGCTGTCACATCCTTCCAGACTCGCGCAAACAAGCGCAAATCGACGGAGAGCGGGGTATCGGCACTGAGCTCTGGTGAGGAGGAGAAGGAGGAGGTGATGGAGCGCTTTGGGAGGAGCCGGGACAGGTTTGAAGCACTGCATAATAAGCAGTTCGCGAAGTACGCCTTTTCTCTCATGAGCGTAGGGACGGGCTGACGCGGAACAGGATGGACTCGATCGTGACTCATTACGCAGCCCGACGGAGCCGGTCCACCGAAGCCGGCGCAGACTTCCAGGCTCGCGCGACCAAGCGTAAGTCAACGGAGAGCGGGGTGTCGGCGCTGAGCTCTGGCGAGGAGGAGAACGCGGAGAAAGTACGCCTGGGGAGGAGCAGGGACAGATTTGAAGCGTTGCATAACAAGCAGTTCTCCAAGTGCGTCTTTTCTCCTGGACATGGAGTGGGAGCTGACTGAAGCAGGATGGACTCGATCGTGAACCACTATTCGGCGCGCCGCCCCTCGTCAGTCGAGACTTTCCAGGCTCGCGCGAACAAGCGCAAGTCCACCGATGGCCATCCTCCCCCACGCGCTGGCCCATCCATCGCCCAAGATGAAGCAGATGAAGGCGACCGCCGGGCGTCCAAGCGCCCTCGCGTCTCCTCTGCGCCGACGAAGAAGATCCAGCCTTCTAACCCGGGCAAAGGCGAGGTTGTGCAGGTCAGGGATACCCCCGCCAAGCGGAGGAAGCTCGATACTGCTGCGCGCGCACGTCGCTCTTCTCTGGCTCGGCGGAGCCCTCCTGGCGCTCGAGCGACAGGGACTCGGCTGACCTCTGCGAACAACGGAACTGGCGTGACTAAGTCAGCTTCGGGAGAGAAGATTGGTTTCTTCGGCCGGACCGCGAAAGCCGTCAGGAACGTTTTCGCCGCCGGCCCCACTGCGACCAAGCCGATGCCCGTCCCGCCCGTACCCAGGAGCATGAACCGAATGCCTGTCCAAGGGGCCGCAGAGTCTGCTGCTGGGAAACCCAAGGAGAAAGAGGAGAAGGAAAAGGGCAAACCCGCCATCTCCAATCCCAGTGCGCTACAGACACGCGCTCCCACGCAGAAGGCGGCTGCATACGGCGCTCTCTCGGCGGCACCGCGCAAGCCCAGTGTAACGCGCACAGCTTCTAATGCCCGGGTCCCGTCCGACAGCAGGACGCGCACCGCCAGCGCAACCCACAGGATCCCTTCGATGCCCGAGAGGAAACCGCTACCGAGTTTCTCCAGTGCTATGAAAGGTGCAGAGAAGGAGAACAACCCGCCGGCGGGCGCCAACTTGCACACCTCCGTGGCAGGCAGCAAAGGCCTTGGAGGTTCCGTGATGAGTGAGACGGAGCTGAATGGTACCTTGCAGGTGCCGCAGAGCACTACCACCAAGAAGACGTCTACATTACACGCTCCAACGATCTCGTCATTGGCGCGCATGCAAGCAACAGTACGATCTCCGCAATCTAGCATGGGCACATCGCTCCTTCCAGCTATCCAAGAACCTATCAGTATACTCAAGTCTCCTACAGGGAACCCGCTCGATAGCCCGCTTAATATCCGCCCCAAGCGAGTTGCACCTGCTACAGCCCCTATACCCCGGTCGAACTCAGGGCTCACATTCTCCTCCCCACTGAAACCGATGACAAACATGTCTCCCTCGAAGCGGTTCACGTCTCCTTCAAAGAATGGGGCAGCAACCCCTACTTCCCGCCGTCGGCCCAGGATCTCCCGCGGGCGAGTCATCAACAAGCTGAACGAGCGGCGCAATGCCGCGGCCGGCTCCAATACCCCAGGCTCTGTTGGGAAACCTCGCTCCTCCATGGCCCTCAAGGCACACGCCAGGCGCTCCCTGGGCACCAAGGCGGCCGCTGGGCTCGCGGGAACGGGACCTGCGATGGACGTGCAGCGGCGCGCCAGGCAGACTGAGATCGCGCGGCGGAGGAGTCTCAGGTTGAAGTCGCCTCAGAAGGGTGCCGCTGTTGCCATCTAGTGCTTGTTTTCACATACTGTATAATGCCCGTCAGTCAACATGCTTGCCTTTGTATACTAGACACATACATGCGATAACCATTCACGTTACCCAGCATCATCGATAAGCATTGCTTCCAGTTCCTCTTGCAGTCTGCGCAGTTGTGCTTCTTTCGCCATCAGGGCATCCTGCGCTTCCGCCAGCTGTTGCTGTAAGGACATTGGGTCGATGGGTCCTGCGAGATTGCTCTGAATGTTTGGAATCGGAGTGCTGCTGTAGGCATCGTCGCTATAGGATGTGGGATCGTAAGAAGCAATGCTTGGGTCCTCTGATGAGTCCGGCGGTAAAGGTTCATGATGAGGTGGAGGGGACTGGGACCCGCTCACAGCGGGGTTGTCTCTATCAGTCTCACTTGCATATGTCGTGGCACCGATAATTTGCATTGATTCAGCAGAGCTCGTCCCAAGCTACCATACGCCTATCAGTCTTCCAAATCCAAAAGGTAGGAAAACACAACCTACATTATCCATCGCGTCGCCAGAAATCTGAAGCATAGTCTCCTTCTCCGCTTTGAGATCCTGCAAATCCAAAGTTAGGCGGTCGATTTCCGCATCAAGGTCTTTCAACACTGATTTGAGTCGAGGGGACTTGGGGCTTCGGCGAATGGAGGGTGCAGGGTCGACAGCACTCGGCGACACAACATCCAGCTCTAGGGTGTTTCCTGGTTCCGGAATATCCATCGATTCGGATGGAAAATTGGCTGGCTCGGTGCGCAGGCCATCCAACACATTTTCACCCATCACGTCCAGGACGGGTATGCTGCTTTTAAGGTTTCCGCCTGTAATATGTGATGCAGACGTCTGGATGTCCTCCAACTGTAAAGAATATGAGGGAGTCGTCAAGGGCGAAGCACTCGCAGGAAATACCGACCTTCCTGGCGATGCGTCGCACCTCGTCTTCAAGTTCTGACTCCGGAACATACACGTGTCCATTGGAGATTCGGGATGCTTCTGGAGGCAGACTTCTGCGCAGGCTAGCAACTTCTTCCACTCGCGGCGGTAGTGGCATCGCTTGAGTGCCTTCGGAAGGCATCAATGCGCCATACAACTGCGATTCTCGCTCAGCAATGCGCGCCTCTAGAATTGCAATCTTTATTTCATGGCAATCAGCACGCGAAGGAAAAGCGAAGAAGTGGACTGACACTAGTTTCCGAATCCTCCTCGAGATTCTCTAACGCATCTTGTGTTGCGTCCAGCCGTCGTGCGAGAGAGGAAATCAGGGAGGCTGCATACTCTTCTGATGGTTGTGCGAAGAGGTTTGCAGGGCGCAGTTGTTGACCGTAGCTATTTGAATGTAAATACTGGAGGTGCTGCATGCTGCCTGCCGCTAGCACACTTCCTGGACCGCGTACTGCATTCCAATCTTATTCATGACTGATATCGCCATGCGGAGACATCTCTTACCTTCAGCCTCCTCGATCAGCCTTTCGACCGCGTCTGTTAAGCCATCTCTCTCCAACTGAAGGTCGACTACGGTGGATTCCAAATTCCGGACGCGTTGTGAAAGTACAGCATTCTTCCGGGCCAATGAAGTAGACTGTCGCGCGTGAACAGCACGTGTCTCCGTCAGAGTGTCAGACACGTCGCGCAAGCTATCTTGCAGTATTGAGGCATGAGATGCAAGCCTCTCGACTTCTTCTCGCAATGTATGGATCTGACACTCCGCTCAGTACCGAGCGCACATAGACCGAAATAGACCCACGCACTTGAGCTTTGTCTTGTCGCTTCCGTTTCTTCAGTTCGTCACATTCATGAACTAGTTTCGTGAGAATGGCAGCCACGCGGGGTTGCAGAGCCAGTCCATCGAGTCCTAGGTCTCGAAGACTCATGAAGACCAAGTACAAGCCTTTTAAGACCAGTTACAACAATGAGCCATGTTAAAAGTACAGTTGACCGAGCCAAGAACAACAAAGGAACAGGGCCCAAGGCTTTCGCGCTGGTTCCGTGAAGGAAGAAACACGGAGCCAAATTGAAGCGCTGAGCCGCCATAGCAACCGCTATTTAAGCCGCGCGGCTCGCTCTCCTGACCCTCTTGAAGAACAGGCTAGTCGATTCTTTAACCTTATAACATTTGGGGAGGAAATATTGATTGACTTGATTGGTTAGACGGTCAACCCAGCATTCAGCGGTGACCCTTCCCAAACCAAGTCATCGAGGCGGTCGTCAGTGGGACGGACTGGAACTTCTAGTGTTTGAGGTCACGACGCCGGAACTGGGTGCTTGTCGTCATGCATGGTACATGTTCCCGCGGGGAAATCAGCGTCTCTTGTGCCTCTGCACTTACTCGATTAATCGATCCCAGACGTTCGATCGTCGTCCCCGAACAGGTCTAGCCACTATCCTGCAAAGACAGGGCCTGGACGTGCTGGTCAAGAGCGAACCATTGGGTTCTCCGTTATCGCCCAGGGGAAGCGTCGAGCCCATCCCGATGCGTCCTGCGCTCACTTGTTCAAGATGTGCATAAGCTCTGCTAAGTAATATTGTACAATTGCAATTGCGTTCAAGAAATGAAGTCCAGTTGCGCCTCATGCGCACACTTTGTCGCCCCACCCACTCACGCGTCCACCATCACCCAAAGCAGCCTCACCCACTCTCCCGGCACCCCAGGCCCACACCAATGCATACAATCCCCCCCTTCCTTACCCAGCAAATGCGCGTCCGGCCTCTGTCTCGCCATCTCCCCCACGTCTAACCATCCCACCCTACCCCCCGCCGGCCCAAGACCATGGGGGGCGAGTCGGTCCAGCTCTGCGCGCCAGAGCGAGTCCAGCTCTGGGAACTTGTCCCAGCCCCATTCGGGGTGGGCGGGGCCGGTGTCCGGGGGAGGGGCGGGGTAGGCCGGAGAGGAAGAGAGGGCGCAGGCGGTGTGAGGCGGGGAGATGGTGCGGTACACTACGTGCAGTCTGGGCAGGGCTAGGAGGGTTGGCGCGAGGGACCGGACCATTCGGGCGTAGGCGAGCACGTACTCTCCTCCGGGGAGGTAGAAGTGGTCTGGCGTCCAGTGTGCACCTGTGTTGAGCACTAGGAGGGAGGGTTGTTCGTTTTCCCATAGCGGGCCGGGTTGCGCCGCGGAGGGGAGGGCGGTGAGCCACGGGTGCTGGGCGAAGAACCCCGCGCGCTCGCCGACCCAGTTATGCACGCCGGAGGCGGCGAAGAGCTGCTCCAGAGCGGGGAAGGGGAGGAGGAGGTCGTGCCTCAGGAACTGGGCGATGGGCTCTGCGAAGCGCGAGGGTGGCACGTGCGGGAGGGAGAGGCGCAGGAAGGTGTGCAGGGGGTGGAGAGGGTTCAGCTGAAGCGTTAGCCGGGTCAGCGCGTTGTGTGGTGGGGGGCTGCGGTGCGTGCTCGGGAGGAGGAGAGGGAGGGCCGTGGGGGTTGTGCCGGAGGGGGGGATGAGCAGGAGAGAGTGCAGCGCGGACGCCATCTGGCCCGTGATGGAGTCTGCCGCTTCGTCAGTCTTTTCCTCATAAGGTGTGCAGGGAAAGACGCACCGCCGACGAGGACGAGTCCGCGCTCAGAGTTGAGCAACCGCCTGAGCACGCCGAGCGTATCCCACTCTCTCATCCTCCCCCGCTCGGGCACCCATTCCCACCCGCTCACCGCCAGCCGGCGCGCTTCCCCCGCCGCGCGCCGCTCTTCAGCCGTGAGGTTGTGCTCCTCCTGGAGGGGGGCGAAGCACGCCGGCCCGCCGGGGCCGAAGCGCGCCTCTAGCTCTTGGGCGGAGGAGAGCGGTGCGGGGTGCCATTTGCCGCGGAGGAGGGACGTGTGCTGCTGTGAGGGCGGGAGGAGGGGGAGGAACGGGGAGAAGTGGGCGGGCACGGGGAGGGCGGGCGCTGCGAAGAGGAGGCGGATGAGGTAGAGGGCGGAGAGGAGGAGACCGAGCAGCGTCAGCGCTATGACGCGCCGCATCCCCGCGTCTGCGTCTGTTCACCGTGGCTGCACTCGACAGTGCTGCTGCACTCGTGCCCGTCAACAAACTGGGGCCACGTACGCAGAAAAGGAAAGCGAACACGAACCGACAATCCATCCGACATCGATTCATTCGGCAACTAATAACCCAATGCGAGCAAATCGACCATCACCCTGTCCGCGTAGTACCGTCACGGTAATTTTCAGCCATTCAGGCCTGGCCTGGCTTGCACGGGTCGAACGGCGGCTATTGGGCATGGCCAGGCACGCCTCCGATCAGGAGCGGACATGGTCAGCCACTCTGACGCCCACATCCGAGTCCCGTGCGTCGACTTTTCTCCCTCCCAGGTGAAGGGTGTGAGGCGCTGCGGGCTGCGCAAATCGGGCCATCTCGGGCTCCGAGTGAGTGGGAAGGGTGGTTATTCGCAAGTTGGAGGGAGATGGGCGAGATGAGGTACGGGGATGTCGCGCGGCAATGGGCGGCGCCTGGACGCGTGATCGGCATCACGCGCAACGTGTTTGCAAGCGTCTCTTACTTCACTTCTCGTTCCTGCACACCATTCCTGAATCCTATACCAGACGGTGCAGTCACAGTCCTGAGCGAGCGCTGAGGACGACACCGAGAACGACACCAAACTCGACTACGTTCAGCCCTGAACGTACATATCAATTACAAAATGACATTCCTCTCAGCAATGTCTGTCTTTTCCCTTTTCCACTGATACAGGGTCTGCTAGTGTGAGGCAGCCCGCGGCTGTCCGTCCAGACCGTGTCCGGACGTCTAGCAAACCTATCTTCGTTCAGACTGGAAGATAAAGGTGCGAGATATGCATTGTAGTATGCAGCGGGAGGAGTATGCAAAGACGAAACCCACTGGCAAGATTCTCGCAAGGACGGAGAGGACCCGGATGTCGGTCACGGTCTGGGTGCGTCGACTCAATCAGTCCTCGGGGGTGCGCGGCATTGTCGGCCTCAGGGTCCTTTGCGTGCTGTGGTCTGTGCGCAAGATGGCGGTGCGGATAGCCACTCTTATACAGTTGCTTCAATACCCCACGCCGGGCGTCTCATCTCTGAATTGGGGTACTGCGGTCGGCCGTTTCATGCAGGCCCTTACGACGGCGGGGCGATGTGCCTGCTGTGTGAAGGGCAACGCGTCGGCCATTTCCTGTACGGGCAATGCGAAGTGTGCAGATGACCCTCCGAGATCAAACATCGCACACTGCAGTCTGGGATCCTGGCACTCTTCTGGGTATAAAGACACGGCTGCTTGACCGGTGTTGAACATCAACAAGCACTCCCATATCCCTTTGAGCAGCCGCCTCTTCCATCATCCTCACCAGAGACCTCTCCCCATACAATGCACGGATCTCTCCTCGCCGCTGCCACCATCGCCATCGCCGCGATCGGCGCCTCTGCTGCTCCGGCCACTCGGCGCTCGTACAGCGCTCCCAACTCTGGCAGCGATGCCAGCACCAGCGGCGGAAGCACCGGGTCTCCATTTCCCTTTGCTGACGGCTTCCCGACCCCGTCTCCGCAGCAGCTGCAGCAGATCGAGATCGACGCTCATGGCACGCTCTCCAACGCGACCCCTCCCGCCAACATCTCTGCCCAGGGTCTGGTCAACCTCCGCCTGATCGACTTTGGCGAGCGCATCGAGGCTGTCTTCTTCGAGGAGCTTCTCTTCAACGTCACGACTGGCGTGTCTGGATACGAGCTGCCGTCCTGGGTCGACTACGACTACTTTGTCAACTTCCTCAATGTCACCCAGCACGTCGAGGAGCTGCACAACCTGAACGCAGTCAATGCGCTCGCGCACTTCAACCAGACGGCGATCCAGCCCTGCACGCGGTACAACTTCCCGGTCTCCAACCTCGAGGAGGCTATCACGCTCGCGATGACGTTCACATCGAACGTGTTCGGTGTGCTCGGCGAGGTCGTCCAGATCTTCGCGCAGAACGGCGATGTCGGACTCGTCCGCGGTATTGTCCAGGCCGTCGCCAACGAGGGCGAGCAAAACGGCTTCTTCCGCTACCTCCTCGGCCGCGTCCCCGACGAGCTTCCCTTCACCACCGTGTCGAACCGCGACTTTGCTTTCACCGCGCTCCAGGGCTTCGTCGACCCCACCTCGTGCCCGAACATCGACATCATCTCTGCTGACCTGAAGACGTTCGAGAAGGTCACATTCCTCGACACCCCCGTGGCCCAGACTCAGGACGTCCGCCTGTCGCTCTCGATCGACAAGTACGTCAGCGGCAAGGCCTACAACGTCGTCTACGTGAACCAGCTGAACAACCCGGTCGTCGTCCCTGCCACATACGTCTCGAGCGATGCAACCTCGGTGATCATCAAGGCCACCTTCCCCTTCGACGAGCACCTGATGAACGGGCTGACGATCGCCTCTGTCACTGACCAGGCCGGTCCCTTTGCGAACGTGGACGCCGTTGCGCAGGCAGCGATCTGGGCCCCTGCTTTCGCGGTCGTCAACTGAGTACAATCAATACCCCATACCATGTATACATATTTCGTTTCACGCAAGGACTCTATCTTATTACGCAACTAATCTCACTGTAACATATACTCGCACTACTTTACAATCGCATATATTGTTCGCACAACACCTTCTTGCCCCTCATCCCAGCGCTGCCGTTGCCATTGTCTGTCCTTGGGAGAGACGCGGAATCACGTGATAAAAGTGCCGAGCCGTGAGCGCACTGAGGGTGTCAGATGGCTATGTGAACCGAGCCATTTTAATAGGGGTCGATGCATGAGCAGTGCCCCGATGATGTGTCGTCAGCCCAAGCGCGGGCGAACAGCAGGCTGTTACTGAATATGACAATAGATAGCCTTGCCGGCAGTTCAGCATGAATGGTTGAGCCGTCCGGCGACGCGGATGACGTCGGGAGTAAGAGGCTCCTCTAGCAGGGTCCGTGCATGGCGGTACATTAGGCTGAAGGTGGTGTGAGTTGGCAGGGGCCCCATCTGCGCTCCCACTCATTCTGCAGTTTGTGCTGTCGACGTGTTCTTCCCCAACGCAACACTCGAGGACCATGGACGGAATGCTGGGTCAGAGCTTTGATCCCGCGGACTTAGACGGCTGCCAGGTTTTTTCCCTATTACCGAGGCCGCATCCGGACCGACCCTTTGCGCCCTAACTTGCTTCACCAATTGGCGCCATCACTTCGGGAATCATGCTCAACGACTGCTGGGCGTAATTCCGATCTAATCAACACTCCTTTTTCCGGTTTGGCTACCTTTGGTCGCTGTCATCTCTCTCTTCCCTCTCTCTCTCTTCCCAACAATGAAGATCACCCAGAAATTAGCGCAGGCTGAGCACGAGGGCAGAGTATGGTGGTCGTTCGAGTACTTTCCCCCTCGTACCGCACCGGTAAGCACACGTCGCCGCCATCAACCAGCACGCGATCTAATTTAGGCGCCAGGGTATGCAAAACCTGCTGGACCGTATAGAGAGGATGAGGGAGTTCGGGCCAGAGTTCATCGATATCACCTGGTGCGTGTGACCGGTGTGAAAGTCTAATTCTCGCCACTGATGGCGCCCCAGGAACGCTGGTGGTCGCACTTCTGAGCTCACCTCCGAGCTCGTACGATGCTGCCAGAGGGACTTGGGTATCGAGACATGCATGCACTTGACGTGCACGAACATGCCTGCCGAGAAAGTCGATATCGCCCTTAAGGTGCGCTACCTCGTGTATCACGGCTTGTCCGGGCCGATCTGATATTTGGTTGCAGGAAGCCAAGCAATGGGGTTGCCGCAACGTCCTTGCACTCCGTGGTGACCCGCCCTTTGGTCAGGAGGAATGGACCAAGACGGAGGGTGGATTCGAGCATGGCATCGACCTGGTGAAGCACATCCGCGAGAGTCACGGTGACTACTTCGACATCGCTGTTGCCGGCTTCCCCGAGGCACACAATCGCCCTGATTGGGAGGTCGAGATGAAGTTCCTGAAGAACAAAGTTGACGCCGGTGTCAACTTCATCTTCACCCAGATGTTCTGGGATGTCGATCTGTTCATCAGCTGGGTCAAGGCGGTCCGTGCGGCCGGCATCACTTGCCCCATCGTTCCCGGCATCATGCCCATCCAGACCTGGAACGGTTTCCAACGTGCCACCTCCCTCGCCAAGATCACTATCCCGGATTCTCTGCTGGCTCAGCTCGAGCCATACAAGAACGACGACGAGAAGGTCCGTGAGATTGGCACCCAAATTGTCGCGGACATGTGCCGGAAGATTCTCGCCTCTGACATCGGTATTCGCGGCCTGCACTTCTACACGATGAACCTGGAGCGTGGCACGCGCATGCTGCTCGAGGCCCTGAACTTCGTTCCCCATATCGAGGTCGTGCGTCCCCTTCCCTGGCGCCAGGCACTCACTCCCACGCGCCGTGGCGAAAACATCCGTCCCATCTTCTGGGCAAACCGTGTCAAGTCATACATCCACCGCACAGAGAACTGGGACGAGTATCCCAACGGACGCTTCGGTGACTCTCGTAGTCCTGCGTATGGTGAACTGGACGGATATGGTATCTGGATCAAGCAGACGGTGAGTCGGCATTTATTCCTCATCGGAGACTGAGAGCTAATGTGTATTCTAGCCTGAGGAAGGTCGCAAGATTTGGGGCGAGCCGACGACATTCGAGGACGTGTCCGAACTATTCTCCAAGTTCTGTAATGGCGAGCTCAAATCTCTGCCCTGGTCCGACACTGCTCCTGCGAGCGAAACCACCGTCATATCAAAGGAGCTCGCGAGGCTCAACGAGATGGGCTACCTGACCATCAACAGTCAGCCGGCGGTCAACGGTGCCAAGTCCACTGATCCCGTCCACGGCTGGGGTCCACGCAATGGCTACGTGTACCAGAAGGCATACCTCGAGTTCTTCGTGGATAAAAAGAAGTTCGAGGAGCTCGTTTCTCGCATCGAGCGCGACCCCATGATCACCTACTATGCCATTGACAAGCACGGCAACCTGCGGACGAACAACCACAGCGACGGCCCGAACGCGGTTACCTGGGGCGTGTTTGCCGGAAAGGAGATCATACAACCGACGATCGTCGAGGCCGTCTCTTTCCTCGCATGGAAGGACGAGGCGTTCGAGCTTGGGATGCAATGGGCGCACATCTATGAGCCTGGCTCCGTGTCTCGCAAGCTCCTGGAGAGCATCATGGAGACGTTCTACCTCGTCAACATTGTGCACAACGACTTCCAGGACCCGAAGGCCGTGTTCGGGCCTTTTGGTGTCGATGCGAAGAAGGCAAACGGTACTGCGAACGGCGGTGCTCACGCTCTGCCGAACTAAGCGTCCGCCCGCCTGGACGACTCCATTCCTCAGCAAATCGACTCCACCTTCTCCCTGGCTCCCCGGTTTCCCACTCTCGCATGCACTGTTCTATATCAACAATCGGGCTTCAACAGTCCTGTATCTCTTGCAATTACCTTTTCTAGATCTGGTCTCACATGATTCCATCACGATACTCCACCGCCTCTCCATTTCCTTCTCTCGCCATCTTTCGCCCACGCCGATCGTCATTCCTTCACTCGTTGATCTCTCCTTGGGCTCTGGTTGCACAGCATTCTCTGCCTGTCCTGCATTGTTGGCTGCCATCTGGCGGACGCTTGTGTCGTTCTTTGCGTGTTCCTTTGGCGGCTCATTGTGGTGGTCGAGCCGAACTTATTATCGTTGCCAAGACGTAGAAGCAGCGTATATAGTGTAGCAGTACGTTCCATCAGCCTTGTATGGCTGCCCGTGGTCGAATAAAAAGCAACGTTCAACACGCACATGGTCCATCAGAAGTGCCCGACAATACCGAGGAGGTGATACAGTGACGCTCGGAAATGTTAGACCCTTGTCGCGTCGCGTCGTCGTTTTTTCGTGTCGCTCTGTTTACATCGTCAATTACTCCTGAATCCATATCATATCTTGCTTCAAAATGCATCTCAGAAGCGGTCCACCTCTCAGAGATATCACCAATGAGAGAAAGGAGGTTGTAATGGTCTCTCCAGGCAAGAAAGCTGTCCTGCTCTATGGTCGGCACCGAGGGGACACATTTCAGGAACTTGCCGACTACACCCACTGCAGTGTTTCTGCCCTCCGATACAATATGAAGAAGCTTGAAGATGGTGCAGATGTCAAGGAGCCCACACACAGAGCTGGCCATCCCCGTGTGATTACTCCAGAGCAGCTGGCTGAAGCTGTGCGACAGGTCGATGCAGGCGAGTTGATGGACGGAGCGCAGGTCAAGCAACTCGTGCTGCCGCAAGCTGGTGCATCCACGGTCAGGCGGGCATTGAGAGAAGCGGGTCTGGGAGGGTATATGGCAAGAAAGAAGCCACTTTTGTTGCCTGGGAAGGCACAGGAGCGCTTTGAGTGGGCGACAGAGTGGGGTGATATGAACGCAGAAGATTGGCGCGACATGGTGTTCTCCGACGAGTCTGCAATCAGCGTGTGGGGGTCATATGGGCGGAAATGGGTCCGGCGACGGCCTGGGGAGGCTCTCAAGAAGGGCAAGGTCATCCCTTCGGTCAAGCATCCACAGCGAGTAATGGTCTATGGCTGCATCTCCTGGTACGGTCCCGGATATCTCCATCGCATCCATGGCAACTTCAATTCTGTCAAGTATATCAACACAGTCGATGATGCATACCTCAAAAGCCTTGTCAAGTGGTGGAAGCCTACAACAGACTTCATTTACCAGCATGATAATGATGCAAAGTCCAAATCTCCGCCGGTTATGAAGTGGCTCGATGACCACAAAATCTTCCTCATGGATTGGCCCGGATATTCTGCAGATTTGAACATTATTGAACACTGTTGGACTTATGTCAAGCGCAAGCTGCGCCAAAACCATCCTTTTGCAAGCACTCCGGACAAGATCTGGGATGCCGTTCAGAAGGAATGGGCTGTGATTCCTCTTTCCTTCATCCGCACCTTATACATGTCCATGGAGCACCGTGTTGAAGCAGTTCACAAAGCAAAGGGCTGGCAAACTCCTTACTAAACCTTACAAAGTATAGCTTTCCATGTTTATAATTGACGAGTCCTAATTTACTATGCCATTATGCTGATATTGAAGTGACGAGGCCGACAGCTGGCCATAACAATGCAGCTTGCGACGCGACGCGACAAGGGTCTAACATTACAGAGCGTCACTGTAGGTTGCGTCGGACCACCTACTGGTGCGCCCATTTCAGACGCATTCAAATTTCGGCCGAGGCCCTAGCATGCCGATCACGTTCAGACGGTTCATGTACCAAAACTTGCTTCCGTCCAGGGTGCGCCGCTTCTCGCAAAACGTTTGTAAGTCACGGTGGTCCCTTATTGCCGACCTGACTCGGTGCAGGCTATTTCTACCACAGCTATTTGCGCTTGCTTGACTGCGGACTTTCTCACTCAACTCGAGCTTGGAATTGGATACTCAACATGTCGGCACTCAAGCACGCTGCTCAGATGCTCGACGACCGCCGCGTGCGGAATGTCAACCCCCTCATCCCACCCCAGATCCTCATGGAGGACTATCCCTTGTGCGTCTGCACAGCACTGAGCATTTGGTACAGGCTGATTCTGAATGTTTGCTGTTAGAACCCTATTGGCAGCGCACACGGTGCTTGAGGGCCGCCAGGGCGTTGAGGCTATCTTGCGGGGAGACGACGACCGGTTGGTCATCGTTGTGGGGTACGCCACCTCTGTCTCACGCGACCTGAGCACGATGCTAATCTGGCATGCACTCTTCTAGGCCATGCTCAGTTCATGATCCCGAGTCGGCATTGCAGTACGCCCGTCTGCTCAAGGCGTACGCAGACCAGGCATCAGAGGACCTGCTCATTTGCATGCGTGTGTACTTTGAGAAGTACGGTCCATTCCTCATCTTCCCACTTACGTGGAGCTGATCATCAACGAATAGGCCAAGAACAACAGTCGGATGGAAAGGCCTGATTAACGACCCGAACATGAATGGGACGTTCCAGATAAACAAGGGTCTTCGTATCGCCCGCTCGCTTCTCCTCGATATCGCCAAGATGGGTCTGCCTGCCGGCTGCGAGTTCCTCGACACCATCTCCCCGCAGTACACCGCCGACCTGGTCACGTGGGGCGCCATCGGCGCGCGGACGACCGAATCCCAGGTTCACCGCGAGCTGACGAGCGCGCTCAGCATGCCCGTTGGGTTCAAGAACGGCACGGACGGCGGGGTCGAGATCGCCATCGACGCTTGCAGAGCCAGCGCGAGCAACCACACCTTCCTCTCCGTTACCAAGCATGGCATCAGCGCCATTGTGGAGACGGAGGGAAACCCGGATACCCATATCATCCTGCGAGGAGGCAAGAGCGGGCCGAACTACTTCGAGGAGAACGTGCGCGCTGTGGCGGCGAAGATGGCAAAAGCTGGTCTATCTCAACGGATCATGGTGCGTCGCCTTCCTTTCCGTATCCACCAGATGTGCCTAAATCTCGCTCCAGATTGACTGTTCGCACGGAAACTCCTCCAAGCAGCACCAAAAGCAGATCGAGGTAGGCACGGAGATCGCCCGTCAACTCGCAGAGTCCGACACTGCCCGAACTATCATGGGTGTCATGATTGAGTCGAACCTTGTCGAGGGTCGGCAAGATATTCCGCCTGAGGGTCGGGCTGGGTTGACCTACGGCCAGTCGGTGACTGATGGTACGTCTCGCTCTTACTTTCCCGCTGTCCACCATTGCTGACTTGCCTGACTGCAGCGTGCATCTCTTGGGAAGCGACTGTCCCTGTGCTTGACGCTTTGCGGAAAGGCGTGCAGACCCGCCGTCAGCGCCTGGTCAACAAACGCAGTTCGAGCATCAACGGACGATTAGGCTCGGTCGCTACGCCCTTGCCCCAAAGCTCAAGTCTGATTGGAGCGAACGGCACGCATGACCATGCGTGATCTGCTTTCGCTCGATCCAGGCCACCCAAAAGACTCGCGACCAGAGGTTGCGGCTCATGTTCTAATAGTAATAATATGTTGTGAGATTTCATTGGTGTGGCTTGCGTCTCAAGCAGCTCTGACCAGTATATGAGAAGCAAAGTAAGATACATTCGTGATACAGCAATCTGTTATGGAGGACACCGCACCTAAAATATGAGGACAGTCGATCCGAGCCCAATGCTAAAACGGGAACTCCTTTACTGTTGTATAGTTGACTGCGCACCCATGAGATGCCACAACATCCGCACCCATGTACCAGTTCTGCACTCGCGGCCAGGAGTTTCGCCCCCAGACACGAGACAGCACGGCATCTTCTCTTGTGCAACTCGGACGCCTGCATCCTAGATCTCCCCTGGAGGGCGAAATTAATCACAGTTCGCATGAGCGAGGTACAATGAAGGACGTGTGCAGATAATAGATGGAATTATAAGGTAGTGCGAACAAATATTACAGTATGGTATTAGTGAATACGAAGTAAGAGTCCTTGAATGAAATAGAATGTCATGACAAATTAAGCAATTTGTACTTTTGTCATATCCGATAAAACCCTTAGTTGACAACCGCGAAAGCCGGAGCCCAGATCGCCGCTTGCGCAACGGCATCGACGTTCGCAAAGGGACCGGCCTGATCAGTGACAGACGCGATCGTCAGCCCGTTCATCAGGTGCTCGTCGAAGGGGAAGGTGGCCTTGATGATCACCGAGGTGGAATCGCACGAGACATACGTCGCAGGGACGACGACCGGGTTGTTCAGCTGGTTCACGTAGACGACGTTGTAGGCCGTGCCGTTGACGTACTTGTCGATCGAGAGCGACAGGCGGACGTCCTCAGTCTTGGCGACAGGGGTGTCGAGGAAGGTGACCTTCTCGAACGTCTTCAGGTCAGCAGAGATGATGTCGATGTTGGGGCACGACGTCGGGTCGACGAAGCCCTGGAGCGCGGTGAAGGCAAAGTCGCGGTTGGAGACGGTGGTGAAGGGGAGCTCGTCAGGGACGCGGCCGAGGAGGTAGCGGAAGAAGCCGTTCTGCTCGCCCTCGTTTGCGACAGCCTGGACGACACCGCGGACGAGTCCGACGTCGCCGTTCTGTGCGAAGATCTGGACGACCTCGCCGAGAACACCGAACACGTTCGATGTGAACGTCATCGCGAGCGTGATAGCCTCCTCGAGGTTGGAGACCGGGAAGTTGTACCGCGTGCAGGGCTGAATCGCCGTCTGGTTGAAGTGCGCGAGCGCATTGACTGCGTTCAGGTTGTGCAGCTCCTCGACGTGCTGAGTGACATTGAGGAAGTTGACAAAGTAGTCGTAGTCGACCCAGGACGGCAGCTCGTATCCAGGCACATAGTTGGTCACGTTGTAGAGGAGCTCCTCGAAGTAGACCGACTCGATGCGCTCAGCAAAGTCGATCAGGCGGAGGTTGACCAGGCCCTGGGCGGAGATGTTCGCGGGAGGCGTGGAGTTGGACAGCGTGCCGTGAGCGGCGATCTCGATCTGCTGCAGCTGCTGCGGAGACGGCGTCGGGAAGCCATCCGAGAACGGGAAAGGCGACCCGTTGCTGGTGCTCGCACCGCTCGTGCTGGGCTGGGCGTCGTGGTGCCTGCGGGGCGCGGCGGGGGCAGCAGAGGCGCCGAGGGCGGCGAGGCCGATAGTGGCAGCAGTGAGGAGGGAGCCGTGCATCGTGAGTGAGGAAGATTAGTGGGATCGAGAGAGGTAAGATATGGGGCTCTGGATGCAGGAGGGATTGATGTGCGAATTGATGATGGACAGAGGCCATTTGGGCCGTGGTTTTATACCCAGGCCACCAGGTGGTTGATAATGCACTCCGGAGGCCCGCATAGCTGCAGGCAGGAGCGTTCCAAGTGCAGCATAGCACGACATTGCCACAACATGAGCGCCCGAGTTCAGGTACACAAGCGTGAGTACCGCTTGGGAAGGACAATAATACAAACAATTGAAACAACGTGGGCCGCAGAGCATAGTGAGGCGGCGAAGTTGGATGTTTCGCACTGCCTCCATGCAACGCCGTCGGGACCCTTACCGGCCGCAGGCTCCTTGAAACGAGCGCTCACCCTCGCGCAGTGCACCGGGTTGGCATCGTAAGACCGCTCAGTGCTGTGCCCTTTGCAACCATAGAAACCAAGCCTGCAAGTCCTCACATGATTGTCGGATTGTCCTTTACGTAATACGGGGACTCAGGGTCAGCTGCCTGGTGGCACACTGGACATCGCGAATGCAATGCCTCACTACTGTGATAGCAAGCTAAAATAGCCGTCCGCAATCGGTTTCACTCCCGCGAGATAATCGCTTGCCAAGTATAGCGTGACCGGAATTGGCCCTTGGCTTCGCATACCCGTACTCTCGGAATTCCCGAACAGATATCAATGTATTCAAGCTGCTCCGTAAATCACTCAATCTAGAATGGCTGGCCAGTAAACCCCTTCCTGATAATAAGCCGAGAGCCCCCAAATCCACGCACGAACCAATCAACTTCCAAAATAGGATACCCGGTCCGAGCAATAACTCCGACGTCCGATGTCGTCAGTTGTGCCCTGTACGTAAGGTCGCGTCCCCATTCAGTTTGGAGGTAGCCCTCGACGGTGTATATCTACGCCAACATGGCACTGTCAGTCCAGCATGCAAGCCATACGAACTACCACTGCTCGCGTGCTAACAAGAATGTCTACCGTTCCTATTGTCACCCTTAACAATGGCGTTAAGATGCCTGCGATCAGTGAGCAGTTCGACTAAGCCAACTACTCGAGAAATGGTGACTCATAGCTGCACACAGGCCTCGGCTGCTTTTCTGGCAGGACTGTAGAGGAGCAAGCATCGTGCGAGCCGTGGGTTCTACAGGCGTTGAAGAATGGCTACCGCGTGAGTATGACCCTGCACTCCGCCCGACCAATGCTGACATACGCAGCACCTTGACACCGCATACGGCTACCACACCGAGAAAGTATGTAGGAAATGCCATTCGCAGCTCTGGCATTCCAAGGGAGGAGAGTTTCGTTACGACAAAGCTGCCGTACGTTCTTCTATGATTTATCGCGGGCGTACCTAGGCTGATCGTTCCCTCGCAGATCCGACCATCATGCCCGCGTAGCCGAGTCTCTGGAGGAGAGCTTGGAACGCGCTGGGTTGACTTACTGTACATAGGCCCGCGACCAACACATGCCATTGCCGTCGCAGACACACGGGAATAATCTATGCATGATATCATGTCCTTGGATATAGTCCTTTCCTCAGCCTCTAGCGCGGCCCGCTGGCGATCGTGAGAGCGATGGCACACGTGTCCTTTTAGAGTGCAAATGCCGGGCAGGGCCTACTGGCTCTCCCTCTGCGCGGACCTTGCGAGTGCTACGATAGCTCACCGTCAGGCACCTCCCAACAGCCAACAGCGCAGGAATTGAAAGGAGAACGCACCGTACAAGAGCCACTCTCCCCATACCCAGCTGCCTGGCAAGATGCTGGGGTGAATATGATCCTCCCAGTGTTCCTCGCCCCTCGTCCACACACCGCTGTTGTCCATCCTCACCCTCGCCCGCTGGCGGCCCATCCATGTCCCCCTCTCCAGCCTGTGCTGCTCGACCACTTGCCTCGCAAGGGCGTCCATCTGCTCCACCCGGGCCGAGGAGATCAGGTACGGCCAGTGGTAGTACTGCGGTGTCCCTCCGAGCGGGCGGAGGTAGACGGGCGTGGTCTGGGGCAGGGAGTGCAGCACGGAGCGAGTGAGCATCTCCGTTCTCGTCCGTGCCCAGTCCAGGAACGCCTGCGAGAGAGGCTGGACGATCACTTCCTCCGTGAGCTTGAGCGCCTCTGCCTCCCCCTGCCCCCGCTGCTCAGCGACGTACACCGCCGAGAGGTGGTCCAGCCGCTTTGCCAGGTCCAGGTCCCACGCGCCTAGCCCGAGCTCGACTAGGTCCACGTGGCTTCGCCCCAGGCTCTGCAGGAGGGGGAGGGCGAGCTGGTGGAACCTGTCCTCCGCCAGCAAGGGGGGGTTGAAGTGCTCGCTCGCTTGGGGCCAGAAGGCGCGCGGGCCCCACGGTCCGGGCGCTGGCTCGAATGGTGGGGCTGGGGTGTAGAAGAGGGAGGGAGGGGAGGGGGTGGACTGCCCGTCGTCCGACCCCGAATAGAATACCCACAGGAGGAGCAGGTCGCTCCTCGGTGCATGGCAGACGAACGGTCGGCCGCGGAGGGACTCGAATGGCCTCCCGCGGTCTTGTGCGAGCTGGCGCTCGAGCTCGGTCAGCTCCGGCGGGTAGAGTGCGTCAGAGGCGTCGATTGCGCGCGAGTCGAGGCCGAGGAAAGAGCAGAAGTGCGAGAGATGAAGTCGGTCAATCGAGTCCCCGAACAGGAGTACTGTGCGCCCGCGCAGGTGCTCTAGTTCGGGGGTTTCATCGTCGGAGGAGGAGGCGGAGGACTCGTATGCTTGCAGAGCCTCGAGTAGCCTCGGCGGGTCGCGCGGGCAGTGCACGGGATAGTCTGGCGAGGCATTCTCCTCCGGCACCCAGTAGTTGTCCGGTGCGTAGGAGCCGTTGACGTGCACCGAGCCCGGGAGGCGGAATGCGTTTGGGCATGGGGCCGCGGTTATGCGGGTTAGGGAGGAGGAGTGGATGTAGAGGACGGAGGAGAGGAGGAGGAGGGTGAGCACGCCTGAGAGGAGGAGGAGGCGGCGGAGGGTGCTGAATGAGGGGGAGTGTGCGGGGAGGAGCGGGGCGAGGAGCAGGATCAGGCGGGCGTACCTGGTGCGAGGAGGATGTTAGCGAGCGGAGGGAAGGGGAGGGGAGGGGCGTACAGGGAGGGGGTGTCGAGCGAGGAGGACAGCTCTGCCTTCCAGCTCAAGGGGTGGAGCTCGACGGCGGCAGGGTCGTCCTCCACGTCGACTTCCCGCTTCAATTGTTCGGGGTCGGGGGCGGCATTGGAAGAAGAACTACTTGTGGGCAAGCGGAGGTACCGGCCAAGGGGATTCATCGAGCGCGTAGCGTGCGGGGGATGCCGATTTGTGCGGGGGAAGGTAGAGGGTGGACGACGACAACGTGGAGCGTGCGCCGGATTGCCAGCAGGGAGGAATTGAAAAAGAGAAGCAGAAGCTGTGCGGTCAGGGGCAGGGGGGATCAGAATCCCTCAGCGGCTGCTGGAGAACGGGAGTGCTTCGAGAAGGATTGGCAGGTTGTAATGATATGCCGAGGTGCGGGCGCGCTGCTGTTGAGAATTTGTCCAGGGCGTGTGCTGTCCCCTGCGCTGTTTCAGATAGGCTCCCAAATAGACGAGACAATGGACGGATGACGTTTCTTGCAGGGGATGAGAATGCGTTGGTCAGCGCTCGCAGGGGTCCAACTGCATCGCCACCAAAAGCAGCACATGACTGACTGCCGTGCCGCCGGGCCGAATTGTCCGAGCGGCCGACGGGGGGTGTACCGTACGGCGGGATTGTCGGCCCACCGTGTGCTGCTCGAGGGGTCGGGCAGGCCAATCCGGACGCCCTGCCGCCGGTGAGACATTCCGCCTGCAGCTGATCTGCTCCATCCAATCCCAACAAACAGAAGCCAGGATTGAGTTGGAGATGGATTTCGCAATGCCCTTCCGGGCTATCCCCCGCCCTTGTGTCCACCGTGAGAGTATAAACACCCGACAGCACGGGATTTCACACTCCTTCCTCGTCCCCCGCCGCAATCCCTCTCAGGCTCCCACGGACAACTCCAACGCCATGGCCGCATCCGCCTCTCCCGTCGTCGACTCCCCCGACTCTCCCATCCGCAAGACGTTCGACTGCGACAAGTGCGGGTCAAAGTACTCCCGCGCAGAGTACCTCAGGAGACACGCCAGGAAGCGTGCGTATCCCCCCGCCCAATCCCTGCAGGCGCGCAGCTGACACGCAGAGCAGACGAGAACGTGTACCCGTTCAAGTGCCCGTACCCCAACTGCACCAAAGAGTTTGCCCGCAGGTCCGTCCTTTCCCCCCCTCCTCCCCCTCCCACTCACACTCTCTCCCAGCGACGTCCTCCTCCGCCACAGGCGGCGGCAGCACCCTGACTCTCCACTCCCCTCCAAGCGGCCCTCCGACTCTCCGCCCATCTCGCCCACTTCCCCCGTCTCGCCCACCTCCCTCCGCAGCGCACGCGGCCGACGCCGGTCAAGCGCCGCGAGCACCTACTCAGCCTGGGGCGAGCAGACCGTACGCTTCACCCCCCCGCCGCCGGCCTACGCCTACCCGCGGGGCTCCGACTCCCCCTCCCCGCCCGCAGACGGGGACCGGTTCACCCCGCCGCTCAACATCAATAGCAAACCCTCCTCCTTCTCCCTCTCCCTCTCCCTGGACAGACTGGACCGCCTGGACCCCCCCGCCCTCCACCCACACAGCCTGCCCATCGTGCCCCCCTTCCAGCTCTCCGCGGGCTACTCCCCCACTTCCCCGCTCTACGCCCCAAGCCCACCCCCGTTCGGAGACATCCGGCTCATCCTCCCCGACGGCCCGGGCCAGGCGTACGGGTACCTGGGCGCGGGCGTGGACCTGGGAAGCTGGAGCCCCGCGAGCCTGGGAGGAAGCTCAGACGACCCGCTCGAATCGCCCTACACTAGCACGCCGCTCGAGGACCACGCGCTCTACCCGCATCCGCTTCACGAGCTCCAGGGGGAGGACATGTTCTTTCCCCCTCCCCCTCCCGGCCCTCCGAGCCTGGGGATGGACCATCTCGGCAGTCCGGGGGACGGGGGAATGCAAAGTCCAGGGCAGTTCCCATTCGTGGACCTGCAGAAGCTCCTGAGAGAGAGGGGCGAGTACGGCACCGTTGGAGGCCCGTAGCGCGCCAGTGGAGGGGAAGACGAGCGTGCAGAGCGAGCACCCCCTGACTCTGCCGCTCGTCCAGAATCTGCACTGTACTGTATCGACCCCGCGGACGGACGGAACCACAGCTCGACAGAGTGTACCATTAGAACCGGGCGGCCGGCCATCTGCTCACACACAACCCCTGCGGAGCCCTCCGACAGCCGACAGCCACATCCGGAGCCCACCCGACACCCCACCGTCCCGCCCACTCGCTTCCCACTTCGTCTCCGACTCCAACTCCGGCTCCTACTCCCACAGTTGACCACCCTGGCCCGTTTTCCGCGGCCCCAAGGCCGGATTTTGTAGCGTTCGCACGCACTGTATTCTATAGGAAATCGAATGAAGTATGCCCCTTTTTTCTCTACCTTTTTCCACTTTGGCCTTTAAGCTTGGGCGGGACGAACGGGGCGGGGCGACGGGTACTGGGGATGACTCATGGTCGTGTGCCCCGAGCTCGGGGGATGTGGCCGAGTGCCTGTGCCGGCGCTAGGTAACGTAAGATTGCCGGCATGCCAAGTAGGGGCTCCCAGGACGCACGAGCTTGTCAAAGATCGTGATCAACCGATACACGCACACAGAGGGGCAAAGATCGCACGGCTTTGGAAGGAGCCATTCGGAAATGGAGGGACGCGGTTGTACACTGTAATTTGTGGTCGGCCCTCGGCCTGCGAGCTTCCGCTGCGCGCCCACCGAGACTGTATTGAACCAACAAGCTTACTGTAGCCTTGCGCTGCGGGGTCGTGATCCTTCTTCCGCAACGGCCATGTAGCTTGCAAAGCCAGGGTCTCTCCCCGTGAATCGTCCTTCGATTTTCTGATACGGGAAACATTATGGAAATTTGCTGAATAATCAGGAAATGTAATGGAATTACAATGGAAGCTTTCCTCAGCGACCACATCGTGGCAGTGCCATGCGAAGTTGAGGGTAAGGTTATGGATAATGTGCGTGTAGGACAGATAAGGTATTTTCCTACTGCAAGCTATGCCTCTGCCCACGAAGCGGCCCCTCTTTCTCGTGAGCCTGCGCACCGCGCACGAGCAGGCGCAATATGACCGCAGCACAACACAGTTTGCTCACCGCGTGTGTGCTAATTATAAAAGCTCGTAGAGCATCTCTCTGCTGCCTCGTCTCGGTCCAGTCTTAACAACGCCGCGGACGGAAATCAAGGCTAGCAGGCACGTTACGTCTGGCGTCTCCTATCTGCGGAAGGCTCATGGCATCCAATTCCGCACTTTGCTCTCATAGGCTCATGGAACCGGCCGACGACTTTGTCCAATACGTAGGGGAGCTTGTGCGGACGTTCAAGGTTCCGGGACTGTCCATCGCCGTCGTCAGGACCGCCGTTGGGGACTCGCCCACTTTCCAGTTTTACAACTCTGGCAAAGCCTTGGAGAGCGACCTCCCTCAGCTTCCGTCTCAGCCAACCGACGAACATGTGCGATAGATTTTGCATCTGGTTCATTCCATTTCATGCTGACCTCAAGATTCCTGTTTTCAGACTCTGTACTGCATCGCATCCACGTCGAAAGCGTTCACGACCACCGCCCTTGGTTTGCTCATAGAAGACTACAAAGATGGACGCGGCAAAGTTCCTCTGCCTGCGGGCGTGCATCTGAATTGGGATACCAAGGTCGCCTCACTGCTTCCTGGAGAGTTTGTACTGCAGGACGCGTACGCGAGCACGCATGTTTCTCTGGCAGACTTGTGCTCCCATTTGAGCGGTGTACCTGGGTAACTTGTCCCTTGCTCACCTGTGAGCGCCTCGCCTAAACGTCGCATATTAGGAACGATTTGGCGTATGGCCCGGACAGCTCGACGAAGGAGATTGTGAAGGGACTGCGATACCTGCGTCCCGGAGCGGAGCTGAGGGAGAAATTTCAGTACAACAACCTGGTACACAACTCTCCATGCTGGAAAATTTCTGTTCTGAGCGACTCACACAACCGCTAGATGTACATGACCATCGCTCATATCATAGCGACTTACTCGGGGCAGACCTTCACCTCCTTTGTGAGCTCGCGGATTTTCCAACCCCTCGGCATGCAGTACAGCACATACCAGCCTCGGCAGCCTCATCAGGAGCCGTTGACCGCCCTCAGGCAGCTGGCGCACTGCTGGGTCAACAACGCCGGCCTGGACGGGACGGACACGCGGCGAGTGCCTATGTTCAACGAGACTTGGAAAGAGGAGTCGCTCGAGATGAACGCCGGTCCGGGGGGTGTTATCTCCTGTACCAGCGACATGGTCAGTCCTGATACTTACGCGCCCATCCCGTCACATGTATTGAAGCGCTTTGATAGGCCAAATGGGTGCAAACGATGCTCACCAACGGGAAGTCGCCCGACACCCAAGTCATCCCCATCAGCGTTATGGAGCATATCACAACGGGCCGAAGCGTTCAGACTGGCCGGCCTTCACACCCCGAGCTCTCCGCTGCGGTGTACGGCGCGGGATGGGTACGGTCCTCTTACCAAGGCCGGCAGATGCTGCAACACACTGGCGACGCGATTGGCTGGAGCAGCTTGGTCACGTTCTTCCCCGACGATGGCCTGGGCGTAGTGTGCCTGAGCAATGCGGGCAGTGTGTATCCCGCTCTGGGGTGCGTCACGTACCGCGTGGCGGAGGATGTGCTAGGACTGAAGCGGGTCGACTGGCTGGAGCGGTTCTCGCCAGTGAAAGACACCGAACAGGTGGATCACAAGCGGACGGAGAAGCAGGAGAAGCAGCCTTCCGAGAACGCGCAGCCGCAAGACTTGGCGCAGTACTCCGGCACGTACTGGAACGACGCTTACGGGGCGCTCACGCTTTGTACGTGGCCCGCGGAGGAGAGCAGCATTTCCGCCCAAGTCTTTGCGGACTACCGGCTCGTCGACCCGGACATGCAGACGCATCCGGAGAAGTATATTGTCGGGCGGTGGAAAAAGGTGTGGTGCTCCCATCTCCGAATGATTGCTGCACCTCCTTCTGCACGGGAGGATGACGAGTCCGGCCAGGAACGGGAAGAGCACGAGTTCCAACTTTACGTGGACACCATCTACCCACAAGGCTGCGGAGTGGACCACACGCCGTTCGTGGTCCGCGTGAACAAGGACTGGCCGGCGAAGGTCGTGTTTGCTGTTGATGATGCGGTGGAGAAGGGTTTAGGCATGTGGATTTCCGAAAGCCAGATAAAACGAGAAGGCAGCATTAGGGAAAGGGCTGAGGTGTGGTTCGATAAGGTTGCATGAGCGAGACGACATTCAAATTCCTAGACGGCGCATCAGGTTACAGCGCCATGCCGCACAGTTTCGAGAGACGCTGCGGGACAATGGTTGGTATATGAAAATATTATATCTGTGGTTGGAATGCCGTTAAGATACGGCACATGGAGTCAAGACGCATACTTCTCCAACATGAGTCAATGATGGTTCTCGATGGTTCTCAAGCCTTCCGACATCATGAAGAGCGCAGAACAATTCAGTTGCTGGTACTAATGGTGCAAGATAGAATATAAGAAACAGGACATTCCGAAGCCAATAGCGGGGTTTATTTCTATGTTCCCAACGCTGGCCTTGTCAAAAGGCGCTGGCCGGGAAAAGTGCGACGGCTGCGCTGGCCAAGCGGGTGGAAACACGTGCCCGTGGCCGTGCTCGGCGCAGTCTGACCCGGCAGGCCTTGCGTGTTCCCGCGCGAACCCTTAAAAGCTCTTACGTGCACTTTCGACGACCATTTCCCATCTCCGCACTCCTGCAGGCGCCTCTTAGCCATCTTTTAAACGCTTTCAGGGAACGAGCCACTGAAGCAAACGCTTGCCAGCACAAGGAAACGAGATCAGGATCAGTTAGGAACACGAATTGTACACGGAAGGATGCCGGTCGAGACTACATACTACGAAGTGCTGGGCGTCGAGGTTACAATCGACAATGCTGCAGACCTCAAGAAGGCTTACCGTAAGCAGGCAATGAAGGTGTGATTATTTACCTCGTGCATCCTTTGATCGATCGACCAACGTACGCTCTCGCGGTAGTGGCATCCGGACAAGAATCCCTCGCCAGAGGCGTCGGATAAGTTCCAGCAGATGAGCAGGGCGTACGAGGTGCTGAGTGATCCCCAGCTGAGGGCAATCTATGACAAAGAGGGAGAGAAAGGGGTGCGTCTTGCTTTTTCTCAACTTTCCTGCTGTATTGATCGACCGCCCGTGCTAGCTGCAACCTACCGCCGTTGGCGAGGGAGGCATGGGGGATCCGACCGAGTTCTTTGCAAAGATCTTCGGTGGCGATGCCTTCGTGGACTACGTATGCTTCTATTCCAACTACCAATCGAGTCTATTCTGATGGTCTCTGCAGGTTGGAGAGATCTCCCTCATCAAGGACATGTCCGACATGGCCGGCGTTATAGTTGAGGATGAGGACGCCGAGGGTGGCAGTACGACTCCAGCTGCATCCGGTGCCACCTCTCCCACGGCAGCTGCAACTCCCTCCGCTACGGGAACATCGACGCCGGTCGGCGCATCCATGCCAGCTAGAGAAGCAAAAACTGATGCAGCCTCGCTCTCACCGGAGGCGCCGCCCCTTGCCCACGCGTCGAGCACCGCCTCATCATCTCTTTTGCGACTGGATGATGGCACCGGGCGATCATCCAAGCCCGGCAGCGTTAGCGAGCGGAAGAAAGAGGACAAGGCTGCTGCCAAGGCGAAGCGGACCAAGCTGACGGCCGAGCAGAGGGCGAAGCTGCAAGAGATCGAGCAGAAGCGCGCCGAAGCGATGGAGGTGCGCGTCAAGGAGCTGACGGAGAAGCTGAAGGCGAGGATCGCCCCGTTCGTGGAGGCGAAGCGGCCTGGGGAGAAGGGAGATCTCGATACCGAGGCGTTCGAGAGGAAGATGCGGGCTGAGGCGGAAGAGCTCAAGTTCGAGAGCTTTGGTCTAGAGGTGAGCGCCTGTCTTATCATGCTGGACTTGGCTGACCGGACGTCTAGCTCTTACATACTATTGCCGACATATATGCGATCAAGGCTACCTCCTCGTTGAAGTCGCGCAAGTTCCTCGGCATTCCCGGCTTCTTCTCACGCATGAAGGAGCGGGGCTCGCTGATCAAGGAAGGGCTTGGTGTCCTCAGCAGCGCGTAAGCCACTTCTGCTTCCGATAAACACTCAGCTGATGACGAGCAGCATGTCCGTTCAGGCAACGATGGAGGAGATGGAGCGCATGGCCGAAAAGGGGGAGATCCAAGAGGAGGACCTGGCCATGCTAGAGAAGGACATGACGGGCAAGATCCTGCTGGCATCATGGCGTGGGACGCGGTTCGAGGTCGTACAGGTGCTTCGGGAGGTGTGCGATCGCGTGCTCAAGGAGAAGGGCGTGTCAGAGCAAGTGCTGCTCAACCGCGCCCGCGCGCTCTTCTTCATCGGTGCAATCTTCAAGAGTACCAAGGCGGACGAGTCGGACGAGGAGCGCCGTGAGCTCGAGCGCCTTGTTGCTGAAGCGGCACAGTCCAAGAGCAAGAAGAAGAAGGATGTCAAGGCTGCAGCAACTCCTTCCCCATCTCATGCTAAGGCTTAGAGCATCCCGGATCTGACGACGTATACCCGCCATGCTGGCCCCGGATGATCGATACCGCCCTGTTATTATCAATTTTACGACGTTTCCGGATCGGATTTCCTTTCCCTTGGTAGATTAACGATGTCACGTTATCATGCATGCTTATTGCATTAATATTATGAGAAAAGTGCCATTGTTCAGTCGATGCTGATGCTCTGATGATACAACATTGATGTGCGTGCAGGGTAGTGATAAGGGAATCAGCAAACAGTAAACAGGCGGCATGGGTCAGGACGATCGAGCGCGAAAAGGACATGGGAAAAGATGATGAGAATCAACAGCGCGCGCCTCTGGCCACAAAAAGCTGGCCAGGAAACGCTCGCCTGGCACCCGCACCGGTCGCCTCATAACACCTCACAAAATGTACGACCACACCTGCCAGCCCGCGTCTATCTCTATCGCTGCTATACGGCCACGCTCGGTGCAGCAGCTCCGTTCTGCTCGACGCCGCCGTTGACTGCCTCTGCAGCAGACTGCTCCTCGCCCACGTGCAGCCGGGCAAGTACCTCTGACATGGCCGCGTCGACAGCGGCGACGGTGCTCCCTTGCCGCCCAGCGCCGTTCTGCGTGGGCGTCGATTGTCGAGGAACGAGGTTCATCGGGTTGACGCCATTACCATTGCCGTTATGCGTAGGCGAGACGAATCCCGGGCTCCCGGCAGGCCTCAGCCCAACAGGCGCCTTGGGCCGCGCAGGATCGTACAGCTCTGCGCCGAGCTTGCTCCCCGGGCGCGCGTACGCCGCGTCGTCCAAGCGGGAGGTGGGCGATCCGCCGTCCATCTGCTGCGAGTGCGCAGCGTTGATGACCGCGCGTGCGCCGCCGCTCCACGCGCCGAGCTGCATTTTCTGCATCGGTGGCGCGCCTCGGCCGAGAGGGGGGAAATCGGTCACTGCCAGCCCGGCCCGGTTGTGCGGGTGAGGGAGGTGCCGCTGCATTGGCTGCCCGGTGGGGGAGACGCCCGAGCCGGAGGACATGGCCGATGTGGGGCGCAGGTCGCCCACGAGGTCCGTCGTTGGCGAGGGCAGGCCGATCGCCCAGTCTGGTCGGGCGGGGAGGGGGTGCCGTCCAGAGCCGATTGAGGTGTATGTTGCACGCGATGACGACGAGGTGGATGAGGACTACAACCCAAAAAATCAGTACAATCCCTCCGCTTGGGGAAAGGAAGACCCACCACAGTCGAGCTCCCATCATCCAGCGGCGTCCTGCTCCCGCTCCCGCTCCCACTCCCATTACTCATCGTAGAGATACTCCTCGCGCCCATCCGTCCCCTCTCGAGCGGGCCCCCAATCCCAGGCCCAAAGCTCCACGCACTCCGCTGCATCTGCGCCCCAAGGCCGTTCCCGAGCCGCGCGGAGGATGAACCGTTTGAATGGCTCTTCCCCTGCACAGGCGGGCTGAGGAGGTTGAGAGATTGGCCGGCCCATATCTGGCCTTGGCCGGGGCGTTGTTGCTGGTGCTGGCCAGGCTGGTGTTGATGCGGGTGCTGCGGGTGCTGTTGGTGCTGCTGATGCTGATGTGGGTGCTGGTGCTGGTGCTGATGCATCCCCGAGTGCTTGCCATTCGTCCCCCTCTGCCCAGGCCCATGCATCCCATACGCCGAGCTCCCCTGCATGCCCATACCAGGGCCGTTCAGCGCGCTATCGCTCGCCGACGCGAGCTGCTGGGGGAAAGCGTACTGGCCCTGCCCTTGCTGCTGCTGCTGCTGCTGCTGCTGTTGCTGTTGCGGGGGGAGGGGCATGCCATAAGCGCCGGGCATCATCCCCTGCATTGGCATCCCAGGATAACCATACTGGAACTGCATTTCCCCCTGACCCATCTGGCCCTGCTGACCCTGGTCACCGGCCATCCCCTGCATCTGCATCTGCTGCTGCTGCTGGCCCATCCCCTGCTGCTGCATCTGCCCCTGCTGCCCAGGCATAGGCGCAGGCGGCGCGACCCACATATACGGTCCTCCATAGGGCGTTGCATAGTACCCCGTTGCATAGGGTGCAAAGCCGTACGCTGCGGGCGGGGGGAAGTAGGGGTAGGCGGGGATGGCGACTGGCTGGAGGTAGGGTGCGAATATCGGGTATCCCTGGCCCGCTGCTGCTGC
Organism: Calocera viscosa TUFC12733; assembly: GCA_001630345.1. Lineage (NCBI taxonomy): Eukaryota > Fungi > Basidiomycota > Dacrymycetes > Dacrymycetales > Dacrymycetaceae > Calocera > Calocera viscosa. Next base: position 1,008,767 of record KV417266.1, on the reverse strand, counting down.
TGCTGCTGCGGCCGCTGCCGGGTCGCCAGGAGCAGGAGGGAGCTGCGCCTGGGAAGAAGCGCGCGGGTCGTACAGCGTTGGGAAGGGCACTTCGGGCCGTGGGACATCCTCCTCCTCCGCCGAGGGGGAGGCGCGCCGCGCAGGGTCGTAGGCAGGGTCGTACTCCGGGTCCGTGGGGTCGGGAGCGTTGCCCGCTGGCACTTGTGGTTGCGGTTGCGGTTGTAGCTGCTGTGACTCGGGCTCGGCTGGCGCAGAGGGGAGAGACGGCCCGGCGCTCGGATCACGTCGTTGCTCGCGGGTCTTGCGACCCACATCGGAGCCAGCAGGGCTCGCCCCACCAGACGCGGTGCTAGGCATGTTGATCGGCAAGCTAGCCGTTGAGCCGTCCGCGCCCGCTCCCTGGCCAGCGCCAAATATCCGACTGCGAGCAGCCTCGTACGCCGCTTCGCGCTCGGCGATCGTCATGCGCTTGCTCTTGCTCGTCGTGCTGCTGCTTCCGGCCTCGGAGCGCTCGCCGTCCGAGCCGTCGCCAGCGGTAGAGGAGGAGGGGGCGCCCTCCCCGCTCTGCGAGCGCGCGGGCCGCCGCTTGTCCGACCCCACCCGGCGCATGATCTGGAACGTCACTTGCGGCGTCTCCTCGCTCGGCACCAGGTCCTGCAAACGGGTTTTGGGACTGCGACGCGCGTTGAATAACGGCTACGTGGGAGAAGGGAGGAGCTTACATCCGCGAAGAAGCGGTGAGGGAGACGATGATTGCCTTGCTCGCCTGGTCCGTCTCTGGCGACATCCTATAAAAGCTCGCACAGCGGTGTACGAGCATCCTCTGATAGCTCGACGGCGGGTTGAACTCTGCCTTCTTCGGCCTGATCAAACCGGCCGCATCAGCCACCGCACAGCGTCGGTTGTTGGGTAGGAGAGAACGTACCCAGAACCAAACATGCGCTCCATGCTCTCTCCCACCCTCAGCAGCCAGATCCGATCCTTGTTACTCCGCAGAGCCTCGATCAGCTGGCCGAGCTCCGTGTCCGATATCTCGCCGTCGCCGTCAGGGTCAGTGGCGAATGCGGGCGAGCGCGCGTCGTCCATCTCCAGGGAGGGGAGGTCGAATGAGACTGCTTTTATCTCGCCTGAGATGGAGTGTGAGAGGGTGGGGACGGAGGATGCGGATGAGGAGGGGATGCTGGAAGTCGACATGGATGTGGATGTGGCGGTCGAGGTTGAAGCTGTGCTGGAGAGTGCGACGGGCGAGTCGACGGCTCTGAGCGTGGGGGAGAGCACTGCGCCCGTGCCCGTGCTGGTGCTGGTGCTGTCGGAACCGGCGTGCGGGGAGCGCGGGGAGGTGAGGATGGTGATGCCGTTCATTGTGTATTCGGGGCACGCGACAGCGGGTGCTGTCTTGTCGTGCGGTCGGGACGGGCGGAGGGAGCTCGGAGGGCAGATGGGGGAGGAGATGGGAGGTATACGCTGGTGCGGGTGTTAGATGTGCGAGGGGAGGTGAGTCGGCGGGCGGCGCAGTTGAGCAGCGGGGTGTGACGTTGAAAGTGTACGTTGAATGGCGCGGGTGCTGTCGTCTGCTCTGTGTATGACAGTGTCGCGGTGATAAGTGGTCGATGTAGCTAGGGCAATACGGGGTGCATCCTCCCCTCGTGTATGCTCTCAACGTGTGCTGACCGGCGTGCGATGGGGGAGAGGGAGGGAGGGGAGAAGAGTGTCGTCCGACTCTTTGAGGCAAGGAGCAAGACGGCGGTGATGAAAGGGTGAGCGATGTGGTCCAAGGGTTGCTTGCCTCCGTTCAGCCCTCGCCCATTTCCCTCCTCAAAATTCCCGCGGGACGGCCTACCAAGTGGCGGTGCTCATGCTTCGCTTTTCCGTATGGGCGGATGTGTTCCCGGTTGCGCCTTTTGGGACTCCTTTCACCGCTCGAATATACCGCTGGGAAACGCCCTCGGCTCGAGCGCAACTCTTCTCGCTCATCGTACACTAAAATGGCGAGCTGGTAGACAATCCATCGCCCATCTCCGCCGGCGCGCCCGACTTCTCCAGTCCCTGTCCGCTTTCCCACAAGCGAGCGAGCGAGAATACATCATCGACCCTGATGATATCAGGAACCCCCTCGCACAGAGCTCATGGCTTCGGCCCACAGCCCTGGGCGCTCTTCTCGCCAGCAGGCTCTGCCCGCTCTACAGCTGGATGATCCTGGTCTGGTTACGGCTCCCGGTTGCGGCCTGCCGAGTCCTAGTGCTCGATATCACCTTGCAGCCGGTCTACCAGCAGACCCAGACTTCCATGTAGAAATTTCCCGACTTTGGAAAAGATGTTTATATTGGGCGAGCGCGCTCCCGGTCCGAAGATTGACAAGTGTTAAAGAACACTTCTTCGCTTCTGGCTCAGGGTTGACACGCCGCGAGAGAGTAGAGTCAACGTCGAAATATACTGTATTACTCTACAACCATATGGCACAGTATATCCATGCCACGAGATCATCTCATCACCTCGAAGCACCATGTAATGTAAAGCACACACTCTTGTGCACCCCTCGCCCAATATCAAGGTAATAAGCAGTACAGCACACCCCTTCCTCCCTCCCTTCCTCCAACCAGTCCCGCAGTCAGGAGCATGCATATTGTAGCTCATCCCTACTGCTCCTGAGTCATCCACTGGTTCCGCGGGGCACTACTTGGGAACCAACCGGAAATGAGGTTCCTTCCAGTTGTAAGACAATGATTGGTAGGACTTGCCTGCCAGATCTAATGTAAGTTCCTTTGCTTGAGGACTCATTGCAGACTGGGTCAGCGGAGAAATGTCCCTGCAGCTCAACATGCTTCAGCAGCAAAACGGCATGTGGACCAGGGGCGCCGCCGGGTCAGGTGAGGCCGAACAAGCAGGCGCGCAACTCTCTTGCGCCTATGGAGGTGTGTCGCGCGCTTATCGGCGCGTTTTGGACTTTTTGGTTCCGCTGATTGTCGGAAGGGTCGCGAACAATCATGTGTCTCTCACGACTTTCCTTATCAGCTCTTTCTCTTTCTGTTTTCATTTTATTGGGTAATGGATGCCAGCTACGAACAAGATGCTGCTAGCACGAGCGACTCTGAGCAAGTTCTACTGGTCCTCTGCGGCCTCATAGGCTCAGGCAAGGTGAGAGACATTTATTAAATTGTGGCGTTTCTGTCACCACCCCGCAGACCCGCTGAATATTCTATTTTGTGACAGTCGACCTTTGCGAAACAACTTCAACAGCACTTCCCAGACTTTATTCGGTGCAACCAGGACGAGCTAGGCAGTCGCCAAGCTGTAGAGCAGCTGGCCATCTCGTCGCTGCAGAAAGGCTTGTCTGTTTGCATCGATCGCACAAATGTGGACCAGAGTCAACGACGATATTGGATCGAGATAGCGCAAATGTTCCCAGGAACACAAGTATGGGCGCTGGCTTGTAAGTTGTCCTATCCCGTGTACATGTTAAGATTGACTTTGGTTCAGTCAATACGTCCAAGGAGGTGAGACAACCGGTTGCTCCGATTATATTGACCTCATTCCTCTTGAAAGGTTTGCGCCGAAAGGTTAAGTGGCCGCGTTAATCATCCAACAATCAAAACGCATGCGGAAGCGCTCGAGGTTCTCGATCGCTTCGCATGGCAGTACCGGCCACCCATATACTCCGAAGGATTTGACCGTATCCTCGTCCTAGCAGACGGCGCACGAGGATACGCAAAAGATGACATTGCCAATCTCCTCGACCACATCCGGGACGAGGTTCCTCCAACGCCCGACGATTTTCCACCACCGGATGCGCCGAATCGAGGTCAACCGGGATACCGAGGCGGATATCGCAAGCTTGACTACCGACACTCTGGGCAAGCATACCAAGGCTATGCAGGCCATAACAACGGCGGACACAACGGCGGACCTTACGATCAATCAACAGGACAAGTGTATCGCCATCCCAGAGCAAACGTCAGCCGTACCCGAGCCGCTCCATACTACGTCGGAGGTCACGTCCCAGGAAATGGCGTTCGATCGCGAGGCAGCACGTCCCGATCGTCGCAGGAAGAAGACCGACAGCGACATTCTCCGCAATCCCCCCAGTCTGCACAAGGATCCTCTCCGGAGCAGATGCCTGTACCGCAGAGATCACGCGACTGGGTGCTCAGGACGCAGCCTCAAGGTGGACCGCCGGACACGTACGAGCGCCTTCCCTCGGAGCTCGACACGGAGTGACGGGATCACCCCACCGCATCCTCCCCACCCCATGACGCCTTTGGCACTGTGTTTTATACCGATGCTCCATGTGATTGTACCGATTTGTAACGCGTTTTCTGGGCTCTATGATGATCGTTAAAGGATGACATTTCAACCCTAAATATACAGCGAGAAAGAGACGGAGTACGATTTTACCCTAAGCTACTTTTGGATGGGTGGAGTCATGCATCATGGATGGTGGTGGGAAACAGTGGCATGTGTGATGCGAGGAATCATGCGGCGTGTGAGCCAGAGGGTGGTGGTGGTGGTGAATGCAGCATAAGTACAGAGCGTACGTGGATTGTAGCAGGGGAGAAAACAAATCGTCGTCGTGAGATGAAAGAAGATGAAGGAGGATTTTGATGGGCGCCGCATACCGCTTTGCAGATGACGTCGCATTCTCCGGCCGAAACTGTGACTGCTTTATCGCCCACGCGCACAAAGCAATCTTTCCTTTTGTTGTGTCGGGCCCATGCCCTCAGTACGCCCTCCCGTGGGTCCTGTTCCTCACCTTGGGGGTGACGTCAATCCCGCCGCCCTTGTGCCTAAGCACGCGCTTCTTCTCCCTCCGCCGCTCCTTGTGGCTCTTGACAGCCTTGTGCGCCTTGTTCTTCGGGCTGAGCGCGGCGCGGAGCGAGATGCTGCTGAGCGGGCCTGCCGACTCACCGTCGAGCATGACGGGAGACGGGCTGCGCTCGAGGATGTACGCGTCGCGCGAGGGGAAGATGATGGGCGAGACGACGACCATGCTGCGGCCTACGAGGTCGGGCGCGAGCAGGGTATCGTCCCCCTCGTGATCCACGGCGAAGGCAGCGACAGACAAGCTCATCTCCATGCCCGCCTCTGCACCCTGCGCACGAGCGCGGCGGAACCATTGTCCAAGCGGAACAGAGTCGAGCCGTGTCAGATGGCGCATGATCGCCGTGTCACCCTCATCCTCGTTGTCCTCACCCTCCGCCTCGGAGCTGGGGATGCTCTCATCGTACAGGAAGTAGGAGGTGTCGAGGAGCTCGTCGAGGTCGAGCGCATCCGGTTCTGGCGAGTGCACAGGCACGGGTTCCGCCTCTCCCTGCGAGGAGCCAGACGCCATATCGGCATCCTGATCCTGCTCGTCGTACGCCGTGCGGGGCCGCTTCGACCCGGAGTAGTACCAGCTCGCCTCGCTGCGGGAGCTGCTCTCCCGTCGGCGCTTCTGCCCGCCCGGGCCGGCCCAGACGTCCAGCCCCGTGCCCCGGCGCAGCTTGGCGAAGGGAGAGATACCGGCGCGGTCCGTGCCGTCCACGACGAATATGAGGCTCTGGTCGGGGGTGGTCCAGGTCGACAGGGGCGGGAGGGGGTGTGCGTGGATCAGTTTCGAGGGGGAGGATCGGGGGAGTGGTCGGACGGGGCGCGCTTTGCTTGGCGTGGCCTGCATTGGCGGTGGCGGGGGTGATGCTGCAGTTGCGGAGGCGATGACGCTTGCGAGCGTTGGTGCGGGAGGCGCGAGCGGCAGCGGGTGCGGGTCGAGCAGCATCGTATTCGCACCCTGGGGGAGCTCGGCGGAGCGTGAGCGCACCAAGCCAAGCTCGAGCATGGCCTCTGCCTCCTCCCTCCTGAGACCAGGCACGTCCTCCTCCTCCGTCGTCTCCCCCTCGCCGGTCCACTCCGAGCTTGCCTCCGACGGCTCTGGCTCCTCTTCCTCCAGCTCGGAGGAGAAGAGCGCGGGGGGAAGAGAGGGGAGGGAGGGGAGCGGGAGGAGGAGCTCGTCCGGCTGTGAGAGGGGGACGAAGGCGAGTCTCTCCGGCTCTGGCTCAGTCGCCTCCCCCTCCTCCCCATCCCCGCCCGCCTGGTGCGCAGGCTCGTCCTCCGAGGGGAAAAGCTCCATCATCTCCTCCTCACCCTCGCTCCCCACGCTCAAGCTCTCCCGCTCCCACTCCCCGCCAAAAACGAGCCTCCCCTCCCCATCCTCAACAAGCACCATCTTGGGCCTCTTCTCCCTTCGCTTGCTAGGCTTGCGCCGCTTCTCGTCCGCAGACTCGCCCAGCCGCTTGCCCTTGCCCGAGCCGGTGCTGGGACGGGAAGCAGATGCCGAGCCAGGAGAACGCTTCCGCTCGCTCTTCCTCGGGCGACGGAAGGGCCCCGCCCCAGCAGAATAGTCGTACAAGCCCGAACGCTGTGCCTCTGCGCGACTGACGCTGCTGAGGCTGCTCTCGCTCCCGCTCCCCTCATCGTCATCCTCCGTCTCCTCGTCCGTCTCCCCCGCGCGGACAGGCCTGCGGGGCCGCCCAGGCCGACCATCATAGAAGTCGCTTGAGAAGTCTGAAAAGTCCGAGAGGTGGGCGAAGAACCGGTCCTCCTCGTCGTCAGAGGACTCGCTCCACTCCGGGTGCAGTTTTGGCTGTGCGTGTGCGTGGGTGCGGGCGGGCGGGGCAGGCGCGGAGGGGGGGGAAGCGGTGGGGGAGCGGATGTGTGCGTCCGTCTCAGCATCCGCATCCGCATCTGGCTCGTCCTCCTCCTCGTCTTCCTCCTCCTCCTCGTCTTCCTCCTCCTCCTCCTCCTCCTCCTGCCCACCAAGCGGCTGCTCCTCCTCCGAACCCACCTCCTCACCCCTCTCGACCCTCCTCTCCCTCACCCGCCTCATCTCCTTCTGCCACGCCCACCTCCTCCTCTTCCCCTCCCCTCCCCCTCCCCCGTGCGCCCCCTCATGCTCAAGGACGATCGCGCGCTCCTCCTCAGCCTCCAACTCCGTATCGTCCCCGAGGTCAAAGGAGTCCTCGCTCTCCTCCCCAGCAGAGTCGGAGGCATTGCTCGATGTGAACGCAGAGACGAACGTGGGGAAGTCGCCGCTCCCTCTGCGGTCCCGCTCGCGCAGGGGCGAGAGCGTGCGGGCCTCCCCCTCCTCTCCCTCCTCATCTAGATCAGTCAGCGAACTCGTGCTCCCCGCAACAGCATCCTCGATCGCCGCTGCCTCCGCTGCAACCCTCGCCTCCTCCGCCAAGCGAGCAGCGACATCCGCCTTGCTCGGTCGTCCCCGTTTGCGCGGTGCCAGCGCAGCCGCCGTTCCAGAGCCACCTATATCCACCTGCGGTTGTGGTTGAGGTTGCGAAAGCGGCTTGATCCTGATCCTCAGACTCTCCTTCTCCTCCTTCTTGACCGGTGGCGGCTTCTTGCTATACGTCTTCTTCTTCCCCTGCACGGAGGGCACAGCGGGGGCAGGGAAGATGCCTACCGCCGGCCCCGGTCCAGAGTTGGGGTTGAGAGCGAACACGCCAAACGCTCCTTCTGGCGGATGTGCGTTCCCCCCCAACACCGTAGACCTCGAGGCTGTCGCGGCGCCACACGTGCACTCGAATTCGCACACGGGGCATATATCGCCCTCGATGTCGATTATCGCCTCCGAGTCCGGGTGGGGGGGTTGGTGTATCCGGAAGTCTGTCATTTTGTTTTCTGTTGTCCTGCGCAAGAGAGTGCGAGGGAGGGTGTCCTGTTGAGAGGAAGGAGGGAGACGGAGGTGGAGACGGAGTGCGGTGCTCGCAGGGGCGAGGAAGGCGAAAAGTGGAAGCAAAAACTCCAAAAGTTGAGAGAAGCTTGATGAGGGTTTCGCCCAATTCAACGGAGCCCCCTTCTCGTGCCGCATGAATGCCGTGTGGCGGCGAAGCAACGGTGGTCTGGGCGAGCTAAGGGTCTGATTCCGGGTGGCGTTATTCATGTGATGGGAAGGGGAATTTTGTGAGCGCCACTTTACACACAAAGGGTTCTCGGTGAGAGGTCGTGCGCTGAGCAGAGAGTGGTATTTCTCGCACTACCGCACACTGCACCTCACACACCCACACTCTATACCCCAATCACCCCCAACACCTCCAGCACCAGCACCTCCGCATGGCCCGCCTCACCCTCGCAGAACAGCTCGCCCTAATCGACGCTCCACCCGGTTCGTCCCCATCTCTTCCTATTGGACCACCTCGTCCCACCTCATTCTGACTCATAGATGTCGACCCTGAGGACGCGCTCCGCTTGCCAGCCCCGGTCTCAGGGGTCTCCGGGGACCGGGACGGACAGGGAGAGGAGGAAGAGGAGGGAGAGGAGGATGGGAGAGCGCATTACGTGCCTGTGGGGAGGAGCATGCTCCGCGCTCAGAGGGAGGACCCGGCCCTGCAGGAGAAGAGGTTCCTGGGCGAGAAGACGAGCAGGGGGAAGTTGTTTGATTTGGAGTTTGAGGAGGAGGAGGAGGAGGAGGAGGAGGCTATGCCAGGCGATGAGGACGACGAGGACGACGAGCAAGATCAAGATGCGGAGGAGGACGAGCTGGGAGAGGAGGACGAGCGCATGTCCGAGCCTGATCCGGAAGACCAGCCCGCACCGGCGCTCGACCAAGAAGATTTGGACGACGCGGAGGCCGATGAAGGCTCCTCAACCTCCTCTCCCCCGCCAGAAACCCCTCTCCCCGCCGCAGACGTACCCACCACGTCCCCCGGCGCCGACCCAACACCCACCCCCGAATCGCTCAAAGCCCTAACGATCCCGCGCCAGCTCTCCCTACACAGCACGCTCCTCTCCACGCGCATCGCCCTGCAGAAACTTGTCACTGGGGCCAACCGTCTCCCCCTGCCTGATTCTCTCGCGCTGTATAGGGAGCATCCGGAGGCGCTCGGAGCTGTGCGCGGGCTGGAGGGGGAGCTGCGGGCGCTGGAGGAGGAGCTCGCCCTGCTTAGGGAGGGGCTGTATACCCTAAACGAAGAGCTGCCGCTGCCGGAGCGGGTGGGGAAACGCAAGCGTCCTTCCGTGGCCGACGAAGCCGACTTTTCATCCCATGTCCTGGCAGCACACGCGCAGCACGCGGATCTCTCCCGCCTCTCTCACCCGAGCACGCTCCAGACCCTGAGTAAATGGAACGGCAAGATCCTCGCTGTGCACCCGGGGCTGTTCCACCCGGGAGCAGCAGAGGGGGGCGGGTCGAGGTTCGCCCAGCAGCATGCTGGGGAAGGGGGAGGGGTGCTGCAGGCTGTGGAGAGGGAGCTGGAGGGGGGCAGGGGGAGGAGGAGGGTGAGGAGGAGGGTTGAGGGGAGGGTTGGGGCGCTAGCGAGGCGTGCGACAGCGAATGGCGATGAGGGCGATGAGGGAGAGACGGCTGTGGATGAGGAGGATGACGAGGAAGTGTTCGACGACTCGGAGTTCTACGGCTCCCTCCTGAGGGAGATCATCGATTCCCGCTCTGGCTCCTCCGGCACTGCGAGCGGGCTAGCGCTAGACCAGCTCCTGCCCAACCGCCGGTCAAAAGCGCACAAGCCGCGCGTGGACACCCGAGCGAGCAAGGGCAGGAAGCTGAGGTACGAGGTGCACGATAAGCTGCGGCATTTTATGGTGCCTGTCCGTGGTGGGGAGGCGTGGGGCGAGGCGCAGGTCGAGGAGCTGTTTGCTAGTTTGTTGGGGGCTGCGCCGGACCAGGCAGCGGTGCGGGTGGGGAGAGTCGGCAGTGCGGTGGAGGGGCAGAGCGAAGTGGTGCCAGTGGGCCAGCTGCGCGTCTTTGGGTAGCGTGTGGCATTCGGATCGTGGTACTACTGTAGGTATAATGCACGTGGGTAACCCATCCTCGCCGGAACTCGAGAGCCAGAACCGCCCTACCCCGCCCTCCTCTCATACCCCGCAAACGCCCTCGAGTCCGCATACCCCAGCCCGGCGCTCGCCCGCCTTCCCTCGCCCTCCAGGAAGATCGGCACGTCCCGCGCGATCGGCATGCCCGCCACGACCCGCTGCATGTCCGTCCACTCTGCATCCCGCGGCACGGCGAGGTCGCCAATGTCTACAATGTGCACCCGGCCCTCCGCAGAGCCGATCGCAGCCCGGCGCCCTTCTTTCGGCTCCCAGACGAGCTTGTTGAGCGCGCGGGAAGAAATGGTGCTCGAGACGGTCGGTACCTGCGAACCGAGTCAGAAGGTAGATTAACGAGAAGGCACCGAGCTCACGTCTGTATCCGCATTGATATTCCAGAGATCGAATTTGCCCGACCCGTCCACCGCGCCGAATAGCGCAGGATGTTGCGGGTGCCATTTGACGTCGTACACAGGCTCATCGGCACCTTCGAATGTGTGCAAAGGGTGAACCTCGTGCGCCTGCTGACCTTGTTGCAGCTGCTGTGATTGCCCTGCCGCCGGTGCACGACCGCGCCAGAGCTTGATCTTCCAGTCCATGCTCGCTGTAAGGAACAGATCCGAGAAGTCCACTGCGCCGGCAACCTTGTGGCAGGACAGGCTTGTGACGGGCGCACGGTGCGAGCGGTAGACATCTGCGTTGTGCAGGCCGGCCTTGACGCCCGCACGGTCGGATCTCAGGGCTTGGTAGACGCTGCCCTCTTCTGTTCCAACATAGAAGGTCGAAGTCTCGTTCGGTGGGAAGTCCATCGCGCTGACAGCGACATCGTCTGTCTTGCTATGACCATTGTGTGTGAGCTGAATAAAGTCCTGCGGTTGGGCCAGCATATCAACGAGCCAGCTATTGACCTTTCCGTCCGTATCTGCCGTGATGAGGTTGTGCGCATTCTGCGTGCCAACCACCTGCATGTTGTATACTGGATAGAAATGGCCACCAAGGGAGGATCGCGTCGTTTTCAGGACGGGCAGATGCTTGCCATGCCTCGTATCCCAAAGCAGAATTTCTCCCGAATATGTACCCCCAAAGACTAGATTGGAGTGATAAGGCGAAAACTTGACGGCAAGAACGTCGGACTGCCAACAGGCTCTCAATATGATCGAAAGCAGCCCCGACACGGGTACGAACCTGAGAATGGAAGACAAATTCTGGTCGCTCCAACAAATGCATATTCCACACCAATACGATACCGTCGGGATCATTCAACGCGGTGGGATTCTTGTTGTATGCAGCAACGCAGAGCTCTGGAAACTTATGCGACCAGTCCACATCGGTAACTGACCGGTTCTTCGTCCATCGGTCGTCAAAGAATGCGCATACGCGCTTCACTTTCTCACCCTCAAGCTCATCCCTAGTCAAAAGTGAGAAGCTGTGGAAAGGGGCTGCGGGTTCTACTCACGCGGCCAAGTCTGAACTGATGCGATAATCTCGGGTGTAGTCGTAGCGATCTTGCAATGCACGCTGCACGATTTTGGAGGATTGGTCTACGAAATCGATGAAGTTGGGATCCTGGAGGATCCCGAGACGTTCCTCCTCGGTGAATTCTGTGCGGGAGGTCAGTGATGCCAAGCATTTAGCAAAGAGAGTAGAGCGCACCCCGAATTTCCTCCTCTAGTTCCTGTTCCATCCGTATTGACTCCTCCTCCATCTCTCGGTCCCTGGCTGCTATGCGCTCGGCCTCCTGTTCTCGGTGGATGCGCGTTCGGATCTCCTCCTCTGACGGTTGTTCGTCTTCACTGTCCAAGTCCGCCGTCTGGATCTCCTTATTGTACGTGACTTTTTGCTGCGTTCGTAGTAAGATAGGCATAGATGTGCCGACAGACAAATACATACTTTCTGAGGGAATTCAAAGAGATCTTGTTCCACGTCTATGAGATCAACGGTGATTCGCATGGGAGACGGCCTATAACAGAAAGCGATCAATAAGAGCCCAACCTTCACCATCACGACGTACTCGAATCCACGCCCAGGCGAATCCTGAGCAAGTCCCGACGGCACCGAGCCATATGGCATCCGATCTGATCCTGCATCGCTCTCTCTTGCTGACGACGATAAGCCAGACACGCCCAACGCTGGAGTTGGTATTCTGCCTCCTGGCGATGGTGGGATGGATGATCGAGAGTGAGGCAGGTCACCGGAAGTACCAACACCGACCTCGCTGCCCCTGGACGGGATGAGGGAGGCGACCAGCTCGTTCACGTCAGCCAAAGACGCCCTGGGTGCCGGTGTAGATGTCTAGAATCGTATTAGGCATCGTCTACTTGAATGATAGCAAGCGAGCGCACCTCACTGTCTCGTCGTGACGCTGCCTCTGCCAACGCGCCCGCTCTTCTTTCCTCCCGAAGCCGCCGCAGCTCCGCCAACTTCGCTTTCTTAGCCTCAATCTCTGCTCTGCGATCTTTTCCAGTAGACATCGTGAATAAGGTCGTTCTCGTGGTGCACGATGGGTATATGGACCGAGTTACAGGGTTCGCGACGCGACGCCTTTCAAGCGCGCCACATCCCAGACGCGACCGACGGTCATACTTGCACTTCTAGCCTACAACACAAAATTGATACATTGCATTCTTTACTAAGGACTATTCACATCTCCTGGCAAACCGAGTCTCCTCCCTCATTCACGCCTTGGGCGGCGTCCAGCCAAGCTGTTCGTACGTCCACCCGGAAACTAAAGGAGGCGGCCCGTAGTTGCACAAGTGCCTGTTCTCATCGATGCTAAAGAGAACTTTCATGTCCTCATCATCCAGCGTAGGCAGCTATACAGTGCTATCAGCTGATATTCAATTGAAGCTATTTGGGAACGAACATTAATGTTCTCCTTTTGCCGCTCCGAGTTGGTGCTCTTGGGGCACGCCGTGTACCCGCGCTTCATATGGAATGCAAGGGAGATCTGAGCCGGTGAGGCGCCGTGCTTCTTGGCGATCTCGTTCACTACCGGGTGCTCACGGGTCTTCGCAAATCCTGGAGATAGGTTCAGTAGATATCCAGGTTCGAAGCAAACTAAGGCGAACCGGTAGGCGAATACGCAGTCAGCATGATGCCCCTGCTCTTGCAGTACTCGACCAGATCCTCCTGCGTCAACAGAGGGTGGAGCTCGACCTGGTTCACGGCGGGAATAATCTTCGCATCCTTGAGGAGGATGTCCAGACTGCCACAAACTCTGTCAACATTCGATTCCACGATCCATCCGGCTATGCACGCACTTCTGGATACTGAAGTTCGAAATCCCGATCGCTCTGACCTTGCCCGTTCCCACGAGCTTCTCCATATCCGCCCAGGTCTTGGAGAACGTAGTCTCTTCGTCGAGGTCGGGCTTGCCGTCCGTCCGCTTGGATCCATCAGCTGTACGTCTTGATTAGTGATGCAATATTGACAGGTTGCAGCAGAACGTACGGCGGTAATTGAACGCCATGGGCCAATGAATCAAGTACTATCCGGTAGTCAGTTGTGCCCAACAGGTATACGGATCGTTGCGCACGAGATCGAAGTAAGTCAACCCAGCGCGTTCCAAGCTCTCCTCCAGAGACGCGGCCACGCGGGCATGATGGTCGGAACTGCGAGGGAAGGATCAGCCCCGGAACGTCCCCAATCATAGAGGAACTTACGGCAGCTTGGTCGTAACGAAAATCTCCTCCCTTGGAATGCCAGAACTGCGGATGGCATTTCCTACATACTTCTCGGTGTGGTAGCCGTATGCGGTGTCAAGGTGCTGCGTATGTCAGCATTGGTCGGGGGGAGCGCAGGGTCATACTCACGCGGTAGCCATTCTTCAACGCCTGTAGAACCCACGGCTCGCACGATGCTTGCTCCTCTACAGTCCTGCCAGAAAAGCAGCCCAGGCCTGCGTGCAGCTGTGAGTCACAATTTCTCGATCCATTGCCTTAGTCGGACTGCTCACCGATCGCAGGCATCTTAACGCCATTGTTAAGGGTGACAATAGGAACGGTAGACATTCTTGATAGCACGCGAGTAGCGGTTGTTCGTATAGCTTGCATGCTGGACTGATAGTGCCATGTTGGCGTAGATATACGCCGAGCAGGGTGACCTCCACAAACTGAATGGGGGACACGAGCTTACGTGCAGGGCCCAATTGACCACATCGGACGTCGGCATCACTAAAACCCGTGCAAGTTTGTCAGGGCTTATAAGCCCTTATCAGGACCGTACAGCCTGCAATGGCTGCAACTCTTGCGGGCATCGCCACAAGGCCTTATAAGGCATGGCACCGCGCTACTGGTTTCAGACAATGGTGATAACAATAGTGAGGTTAATAATAATTACCAAACTGTACAACCATTACACTGCTGGTCTGCACCTGAACTTCCTCTTACCTGAACCTCCAACCCTGCCGTTGTTGACAAGGCCATTCACGTCTTACCTGAACCTCTCGCACCTGCAATCCTTTGGATTCATGGTATGGGGCTAGCCTTAACTAGCGCAACAAGGAATACAACATTATGATATCATTGCAATATTCAACTAAACACACTGCCGTACTTAATAATACCATGCACACTTCTGAGTGGGTTCACTTTGCGGAAGAGAAAGACATGCCTACCGGTAGGAGGTTCAGGTAAGTAAGGCTCCGGTAAAAGAAGAACGGGTGTACCATCACAGAATCTTCCGGGCATATGAGACACTGTCAACTTTTGCAGCGGTAGATTGCCAATAATACCTGAACCTGTTGGGGATATGGGTATTTTGGAGACTAGATTCAACTCTAGACTCCTTCCACTCTTTTCTATACTTACTCATCACTAAAGGTCTCCTGACCTGAGGAAATGAGTAGGGTACTGCCTTTTTGGGCAGTATTTTCCCAGTAGGATAGCGTTTCAGGGAGTGTTTCACTTGCCAGTGCCTCAAAGGCCTAGACCCTGATGGTAAGACATCTGCTCAGCCACATGACTCAACAGCAGCCAATCACAGCTGAGTCTCACCATGACTCCCTCTGAGTCATTGATCCATGACTCAGACATGACTCAGGTGTCTCAGAGTGACTCAGCAGCTGGTGAGTCAAGGCTGGTCAGTGGCTTGGCACCAGCCATCCCAGGTCTATAAATACCTGGCAACTCTCTCCCCTTTCTCCTTACCCTTGCTTACACCCTTACAGCCCACTAACACTGTCCTCTGCTAGGACTTGGTGTTTGGGGCAGTGGGTAGCTTGCGGTTCACCTTGATTCACTCTATATCTCTTCGGCTCTAACTTGCTCTGTCAATTCACAAGTTCTGCGCCTTACTCTACTGTCAACGTCTATCGACCTCAGCACTCGCAAACATCAGACACAACTTAAGGTTGTTCAAATAGGCTTGTGCGAACAGCTCGGGTGTACTCACAGAGTACACCAACGTTATCGGTTTCTACCTGAATCCATAACATTGGTGCCAACTACCTGGAGCCTATTACCTTCCTTGTTGTCCTTTTGTTTGTTTCCGATCTCTCTCTTGACTTGATATTCTCAACTTCACCAAACACCAAAAACAACAAAAATATTCAATATGCCTACTCGCTCTGCTACTCCTATTCCTGAACGCTCTTATGCGTCTACCACTACTCCTGAGCTTACTCCCTCTGTCATTCAATCCACTGAGAATTCTCCTATGCCCCAGGTGGCTGCAAGGCCTTCCGTAACGGGCACAGAAGAATCTGACTTGGATAGAATGACTCGGGAATGGCTCTCCCACCTCCAGGTCCTTACCGGACCTTGCTATCGCCTTGCGGGCTCAGATGTGGAGGAGCGCTGGGCTTTGCTAAGGCATGGGTATTCTCTCTTTGACTTTACATCAAGGGAAGACTATGAGGCTCAGACAATGCCGGAAGCGGGCTACCGTAAATTCGGTCCTTCTCTTAATGCAGTGTCTGAACTTGTACGACCTATCGCCTCCCCCACTGTTGCAAATGTGGAGGGTACATTGCTCTGGTATATTGATCCCACTCAATTTGCCAGAGTGCAAACCTCAATGCGAGGTTGGCGTAATGCCTACCGGAACCTATTTGCCAGTGAAGGATTGCCTATGCCATACTTGCCATTCTGGGGAGAAACCAACAACCCGGCTCTCATACTTGATGCAGAAACATTTGCGGCTGCTGCTGTGACCTTTCGGCATCAGAGTGAAGTCTTTTTGACTGCGATATATGAGTTATTAGAACATCCGGGTTCCGGCCGCGTTCCTATTACTCCTATACAGTCAACTCCTAGGGCACTGGTTTCAGCAGATCCCATTGCCACCCCCGCTCGGGATCTGCCCCCTCATATGACAAGTCACCTGAGGCAATCCGAACCCCCTCGGCAGTTGACTTCCTCTGCTCCGGCAGAGACAAAGCCTGTTCTGCCACCCTCTCCTGCTCGGGAAGCTGCGCTGGAGCATGCAAGTTACTTACCTGCACCTCCGCAGGTGGGTAACTTGTATCAGCAGCTGAGCGTGACACCGGATTATGCTGCCAGGTATCGCCCTGCATCAGCCCATTTCATGGGGCAAGATGCATACCAGCATGCATATCCAGCCCACTCACCACAAGTTGCTACCGCACCTTCCTCTGCACCAAACCTGGCCGGACAGCCAGCCTATTCTGGGCTGGGAACCTATCCGAGTGCCCCGCTATTTTCTGGAAACCCTGCTTTGACCAGAAAATCAGAAGATAACGGACGTGCTGGACTGAGTGCCCCCTTTGAATACTCTGGTAATCCTGCCGGCCCCCCTGGCCCCCCAGACTCTGGACCTCCCGATGGAGGACCTCCTGGCAATGGACCCTCTGGACCTTCTAGACCATATCATGGCGGCCCACCTGGCGGTCCTCCTGGACCATATGGTGGTGGCCCCCTTGGTGGCCCTCCCGACCCTCCTGATCCATCAGGAATGACACAGCCTAAACCCTTCAGACTGAACCCTGAACACTTTGATCGCAAGCTAAAGCCCGATCTAGTGGAAACTTGGGATGGAGACCCAGATACTCTGTCCCGATGGATCCAGTCCATTGATCGCCTTGCACGACGAAGCAAGCTGATTGAAGAACAGTTGGGTGACGTTGTTCCTGATAGGCTGAAGGATCGTGCCAGAGATTGGTTCTATACAATGCCTCCTTCTGTGAGGGACATGGCATCGGCAAGCTGGACCATGCTTAGGCGCTACATTCAAGAACACTTCATGAACCGAGCTTGGCTTGATCATCAGAAAGGACGTGCAATATGTGCATCCTACAGAGATGAAGACAATAGAAAGGAAACACCTTCGGATTACTTTAATCGGAAGGTTGAACTCCTTACTCTTGTGTTTACTCTTAGTGATTCTGAGATTATCCTTGAAGTGATGAATGCAGCACCAGCCTTCTGGAGGACCATCATTGACACTTCTCGTCTTGGCACCTACTTGGAGCTACAGAATGCTATCAAGTACCATGAAGAAGCTCTCATGAATGGTGCCCTTGGTGGCTTGGAATCCTCAAACAGCCTTCGACAGCTCGTACAAAAGGAGCTGAACAGGCTAGCCAAAGATGATGAGCTGCCTGGGTATGAGACTTGGAAGCATGCTACAACTCAATTGGTAATTGCTCCAGATAAAACCAGAGGGAGAAGGTACATTGCCAGTCCTCCCCCTGATCCTGGAGACAACAACCTTGGGGAAAAGCAACCAACCTTCCAGGATATCCCCGGCATGACAGCTCCCTCCATCGACTCTGGGGGGATCGTCGAGCCTGGGGGGATTACCCATGCTAGGGAAATCCTTCCTCCTGGGGGGATTGCTTAAACAAGCAATGCGGTTCTCCTTCCCTATCGGTGTAACTACAAACGGTCATGGCACACTCTTATCGGCACTCTCAAGATCACTGGAACCAATTCACATATGGCCACCTTGGACGATTCCAATTTCTCACCAGAAATCAATACTCTGGAAAACAAATTGGATGTTATTCCATGGCCCTCAAGAAACTGAAAAGGATTCCGACAACTTCACAAATTACATTCAGCAGCTCAGAGTCGTGGGGAGCAGCAGTACTTGTCCAAGTAACAGAACATGCACTTGGAGAACCCATTCGTCCAAATGCACTGGCGACACTGCAACACACAGCTCTGGCACCGCTCTCGTCCTGAAACGACCTCCCCCTCATCCAAAAAGCACTCAGCAGCCCACAGGCTCCACGAAGGCGGAAGACGCCAAAGATCGATGTCCTCAGCACACTTCCAACGTTTGGGCACCTGACGACGTATGCGAGGAATTGGGGTTGTCTTCAATCCCGCCATGCACCTGTAGACCATCAGTGTTTGCCGACCAATCATTGAGGTTCATGGTACTCAGCGCGAAACGAACCACAGCTTTGCCAATGATCACCCAGACAGCAAAACAAGCAGTTTGGCCACTCGGGCAACCTCACGCACTCTCGGTTTTGGATAATGCAACACCGGCACTGATCCAACTCCAACTTCACCTCACCCAACTCCAAGAACCGCTTGACAACAATTTGAAGCCAGAGCGCTTGCGGGATTTTGGCCAAGATAATGTCGTCGCGACACTTCCAGTGGACTGGAGCGTGAGCTGCTGCACAGCAACAATCAACTTCTAATCCCGCTATCCACCAACGGAGAACATACCATATGCCATCGCAGGAGAAATGACAGAAGCTGTTACAATCCGGATGATGATAACAATGACCGAACAATGTCTCGGACCTGTCTTATCATCCAACGTACCTTCTGACGGAAGCAATTGTAATACCTCCGCTACACGTGCATGATCAGGCACAGTGCAGGGTATTTTTCGAACCATTTCACTGGAGGACACATACTGGTACATGCCTTGTATGGGATACTTGGACACCTTGTCTCCTACCCCACCTTCAACTTGCCAACTTCTCAGCCAACCCAGCATACCTCAGACCTGGTCCCACCGTCGGAACCACTCATACTCCCAAGCAACCAGCCGGCTATGCCTCAGCCATGGATCATCTCTGGAGCAATTACTCTACTTTGTTATTGCAGTCTCTGGATTACCAGTGCGAAACCTCCAAGGGTTTATAACAGCCTGGTAATCATCTCAGCAGTGATGCACACAATCAGTGCTCCACAAAACTGCTCAGCTGCCAAACATTGCTCTGGAGATGATCTGGGATTCCCTGTTTGGACTTCCACACCACTCTGAGGCAAGACCAGAAGACTACATTAGAAGCACTGGTCCTGCACCATCATGCAGTGTTCACTCAGAAGAAAGGCTTGGAGATTTGGAGGGTATTCTCAACAAGGAC